>JAHZNE010001461.1:0-30180 GCA_027744055.1 Callyntrura sp. NNG-2020 | reverse complement strand
TGGATTATGAGAGACGTGAAAATGCTTCCATTTCTAGTTCCTCTAGGTACGCCACAAAGTATGCAAGTCTTTCTCAGTGTCTCTCTTTCTCTGCCTCTTCTTGTACTGTCTATTCTCTGTATCTATCTTTCTACGTCTTATTGTGATTTTTTGTTCCTTCTGTGATGTGTTTCCCTTCTGTTCCGCTTTTTATATTGTTTTCGTGCAAACCAATTTCCGCTTATACAAAATCTCCATAAAATGTGGGAGTGATGTTTCCTTCTGTAACTTTGTATAGTCCGCCCCCGGATGACATGTCCATGGAAAGGAGGTCCCGTCGGGACTTGAGTCCACTGAGTCGCCGCATAACTACCGACGCGGGTGTAGGGATTGTACAAGGCGATCCCTATTTACCAAATCGCGAACCTTTAGTTCCGGGTAGACGTTCCTTATCCGCCACTTCGCAGTTCCGTTCAAAATCTCCTCCACGACAAGCCTTCTCACCAATTAGGAATGAATCCAGTGATTTGGGTGGTAGCGGTGGTCCACGAGCTCATAGATCTGCCACAGTGACCCCTCAAGGGTCTCCCAAGAAAAGACAGTTGCCTATCGTTCCGCCGGCCAGAGAAAGACTGTCACAGGCAAGCAGCCTTGTAATATCATTTTTTATTTACTAACACCATATAATAAAATACTAGCCACTAATTGACTTATACGTACAACATGATTCTCCTAATGCTGATTATTTTTTGTTGGGCCATTCTGCTAACACAGGATATCGACGAGAGGGCGAGAGCCCTGAAGGCGAGAATTAGATCTTCCGCGTCCGCATCCTCCACTTATTCTTCCAGAGGGCCCAGTATTGACAATGAAGGTTCAGTACGCAGTAATCGAGGAATATCTCCGGACCGGGAATGGGCTGACTCGGATCTAGAAAGTGTCACTAGTGCCTTCTCTACTCAGAGTGAAAATCCTAACCGACTGAGGTACGTCTTCATTTCAAAACTCGGAATGTATCCCCTACCCTTTTACCCACTGATATCATCTCACATCATGATCTCATTCGCTTCATTCACTTCATTGTACCGCTGTTTTGATGAAAAACAATATCCGCTCATTCTCACGCAACAAAATATTAACTGCACCAGAATGATACCTATACACAATAACAAGCTAGCTTAAACGGCACATAATCTTGCAGATACAAACTATTAGTAGTCATCAATGATTTACTACACACATGCTAAAATAGTAAACTGCCATTGCAATATATAATACTCTCTATTTTAAATTACCAGTACTCACTACCAAACACTGGCCACATTAACTTTGCTCGATAGGGGAAAGAAACCGATCACAATTTCCACGACACACATTGCACTTTTCACACAGCACCCTCACATTGGTTCACTGACACCATCCTACTATAAAACAAACAATAATGCAGTTTTCCTATACTCTTAAACTCAATTCCACATATTGGCCTCTAAACTTTCCCGAAACATCATGTAGACACATGAGGAACGATAGACTACCCGTGTAGTCAACAATAATAAATTTTTACCCTGTCCTGCTGTCGTTCCGTTATGTCCTTCAATTTGGATGTTAGCAAGGACAAAGTAATTTGTGTCTTTGAGACTCAAGTAATTTGAGAGTAAACAACGAATAAATAAAGATGATCTTATGCAGCAGAAATCACACTTCCCGTGACCTGGCTACCTGGTCGAATACAATCACTTCTTCAATGATAATGAAGCAAGGTCCCTACCGCTTGGTATCTTCGAATTCCGTTCCTCCATCCGTGATTTCCCATGATAGTTCTTACTATCCTACTGAGAGTAGAAGAGAAATTCCAAATGGTAGAACCAAGCCACCTCGCCAAACCAGATTAATGTCGTATCTAAGTAGTGGTAATTTTGGAGTTGCACCAGTAGCCGAAGTTGTGAGCTTTCAGAACAGTTTTCCTAGTGGCATCAACACTCATGGTCGTAGTTTAGGAAGCTTGCCACAATCCGATTTTGTAGCATCATGTGTTGAGTGTAAACAAATGCACAGGAATGAGGTGAAGAAATGTAGGGTGGTGGACCCCTTGTTACTGGGCTCGAGGGGTTCAACTCGACGCTTAAGCCGGGAACTGATAGCGACTGTAGACTCGATTCGAGATATAATTCAAGACGTAAGAAATAGACTATACCGAGCCAATTCTTTAGACTCTTGGCAGAATTTGCCTCAACTTACTGCCTCTTATCCAAGTCAGTATAATTATAGGAGTAGCATGAGTTCGGGGTTGAGAAAACAGCAAACCGGCAGTAGTAGAATGAGCAAGAATGTTAGTGTTCATTTTGAGGATAGCGGGCAGTCCCTGAACACGTTTACTAGGTTGTCAGCACAAAGAAATAATGACAGTGAAGACTCAGATAGTTCAGGTAGAAGGGGAAGCAGCGAGAGTGAAAGCAGTAATGAAAGCACAAGAGAATTGGAGACAAGCTTAAATTACGGTCTTGCTGGGGAGACACTCGATGATGGATCAAATCGGTTCACAACATCCTGTGCACGTGGTTTAGAAGGCCGTCGTAACACGAATACCAGTAATAAAACTCATAACAAAACTGATCACGCTTCTGTATTTAGAAAATGCGATACTGCTTTCCCTAATTTTGACACGACACCTTGTACAAACCTTAAAAATCAAGTATCTCCTTCAAATGCTGCACAGTCTGGAAACAACGCATTGACAACCACCACAGCAGTAATTGCCTCTAGTATTGCGACGACTTCCGCAATTTCCTCTGCCATCACTTCCTCCTCACTTGTCAGCACAACTGCTTCCGACACAACCACCACCTTCGCCACAGATTCCACTATAACCATCACAACCGATAGTAATAATGTTGTACCTATCATCACCGTAGACGAGCCTAGTCACACAGTAGGTAGTAATGCCAGTGCAACAACAACTAGTTTCAACATCACTGGTGAAACAACCAGTGGGTTCACTCCTGTTAGTGTAATGAACACTCTTTTTTCCGCTAACACCACCACTGTTGAGAGCACATGCACTGCTGCGGTAGCATCAAATGCCACGAGTACGACCACAGCGACCAATCCCACTTCATCTGATGGTGCTAATGATATTGTTGTCGTTGAGAATGAAAAAGCTAGTAGTGATACTGCTGTTGATTGTAGCCCTGATACTGGTAATTGTAGTGAGTATACCCTCCGACATCCGAAACGGACCTTGGGAACAAGGAGCCTTTCATCAGAAACTGCTCCCGAGGAGAAAGCCGGTGAGTGAAAGCAGTATTTTCTTACACAATAATACTTACATTACATCATACAATATTCCTTCTCAAAATACTCATGTGTCACACATCAGATTTCGTTACATTTTTTCTTGATTTTGTCAAAATATGTGTTTGTTTCATCCTTTCTTTTGTGTATCCTCGTTTTAAAGTGTATTCATTCTACCCAAGCGTGTTGTTATTTCTGTGTTCATTTACTTCAATGCAATACAGATCGACTCTCTTCCTATTTAGTTTTTATCGTATTTTATCTCCCTCATACTACTGCATTCTATTCATTCATTTCCTTCTATTGGATTGGAATGTTAAAGCAGTTTCGTAACTGCTCCATTTTATATATTTCAACTTTTGTAGTGTTTACCTCTCTCTATATATCTATCTATCTATATCTATCTATCTATATGTGTATTTATTGTACATTTTGGAATGACATTCATATTAAACCAGCTAGCTATATATGTATATGTAAGTTAAAGAAATGATTCAGATAATCTTGACTAATCTGAATTGACATATATATATACCATTCAAAAACACTACTCCAAAATCACATTAACGTTCAGAAATAACTCATTTTTTTTAGTCAACTAGTCGTTGAGAATAAATATCTTTAAAAAATATAAACAGCTTTCTGGCTTTCCCTATACAAATCCCTACGGACATGGCAAAAACGGAAAAAAAATATGAACAAAGAATATGAAATTCTAGAATTTTTCACAAAGAAAAAGCGATATGTTTTCCTACTTTCCTTGTGTGCCCTGAAAACTCAGGATGCTACCAGCTACCATGATTGCACATGTTTGCAATGTTACTCAAATTTCCACGACAGAATTGTAACGAATGTTGAATAGATTATTTTATAGTTTATTGCAAATTGCGACGGTAGTGTGGGATATGATAATGTGTGTATGTGTGCACCGCGTATCAAGGACTATAGTAGGTAATGAAGCAATCATATTATACAGGTATTGCTAGCAAATAGATTACTCCAGAACGATATGCACGCTGGGCATGTATGTGTATAACAGCAATTTACATACCGTTTCTATTACATATACCTTACGTAGAGTGGAGATTTTGCGCTGGTTGGTAGTTTCACAAGTAGAATGTAAGACACTATATAGTTAGTTATTTGGAGATAGAAGCGGGTTGTTATGGGAGAAAGTAAGAAGTATCGCAATTTTAAGTCAGTCCAGCTGCTGCTGAAGCATGGGAGTTATAATCAGGTAGGAATCATATTATTATTATGCCTTGCTGAAAGCTGAAATGATCGTTTTTTTTTCAAACCTTTACTGTGTGCACCTTCCACAGGAATTGGAGAAACAGCTCGTATAAAAATTATTAAAATTACCGTGCATCATCGTTTGATGATGACAGTCTGACAGCTTGCTTAAGTAGTAATGAGCTGATGTTTATACAGTGTCTGTGGCTATGAGTGTGATGCAAAGGCTTGTAAAATGTTTGGTTCAGTCAGCGAGATTCTGTTACATAAATATACATACCGACATCATATTAGAGTAAAAATATTGTATATATAAGTGAATTAGCTTAATCTGCTGTAGGAATTAGAAGAAAGGTAGCACATAACTAGGTTATTTCAGCCGGTTTCGGGTTTTCCCGTGTAGGTAGAGAGAAAGTTCGCGTTTCCTTCGTATCTCGTGTTTCGTGGTTCTAGTGTTTATGTAAATATGTATGCATTCGTATCCACCACTGGTGTTTAAATGTCACCACTTGGATTCTTTTCCCTTCTTTGATTTAATCAATTTTTTTTGGATACTGAGAAAGGAAGGACACAGTTACTCACACATAATATACCAATAAAAGAAACAAATGCACCAGGTAGAAACGCTCGTTACGAGTTATTTCTTTGTTTCGCTGCGTAGTGAGGTAGGGAAAAAATGGGGAGATGTGACTTTTTTTCTTTTGAAACCGTGCCGTTCGAGAAAGTTAGCGGAATCTTTTTATGAGTTGTAACAGATTGCCACCAGGGCTTAATGCTAATACTTAGTGACTACGGCATACGATGGAATGACGCAATTTAAAATGGTGCGGGAGAAAGTGCAAACCGGCTGGAAGTATGTAGTAGCTACTCTGTATACAAGCAGTGTTCGATAATTTCATTATGGGATGAATTTGCTTGGAAAGTTTTTTTTGTAACAGCAACCCAGATTCCGATAGATTCTTGATTTTGTGAAACGTCTGGGAATACATGGAAGATGCAGTTTCTGCAAGATATTCGTACTACGCGGTTCATCTTTGTGAGTCTCGTGAGTTCCAAGAATTTTTTAAAGATGAAAGCCACGAACGAACTCAAACGTTTGAAGAGAACTCAAAAGATTAAGTTGACTTGTATAAAATAACAGTAGGCTGTAGACGATTAACACTAATTTGTGAAATGTTTAAGTGCAAATTATATCCAGACTAATTATTTTAAATTTTTAAAAAGAATACTACGTTCATCCTTAAAACTACATGTTTAATAAAAAAATTGTACGGGGTTCTGGTGATTTTACAAGAGTAATTTGCGATAGCAGTTATATATGCTAGTGATAAAGGACATATATTGAGAGCACACTTAATCAAGTGCAACCAGAGAGTTGAAAAGGGAAGTTGACTGAAGCAATTTTTAAGGACTCATTGAATCATTAAATTGTCGTAAAGAAACATCTAGTTCGTGTAATTTAGTAATTGATGGGTAGTAGTATGCATAGCGTTCTTTCGTTGTATACCTTTTTTCGTTTTTCAAACCAACTTATTGTTTTAATCTTGCTACTCCACAGTCGTTTGTGGCATAAGTGCTCTTTATATTTTGGATGGACCGTTGTTGTTGTTTGTTGAATGAATTTGTGTTTCACACAACTTTTATGCTATGGAATATGAAAAATTTGGAATTGCAGACGGTAGTTTGAGTGATACGGCTGTCAATATGACAATGCCTGGTAGTTTAGAACGGTCACGAGGTCACCGGGTTGCAGGAGGTGGTCAACGGCTATCCGTCACACCAAACATGTCCGGTTTGAATAAAAAGTCAAGTTCCACATCCCAGCTGTCCGCTACCGGTATGACCTTTCATTCTTTTCACTAAACATTCTTAAACTAGTTAACATTATTATTACCATTATTATTTGAATATTTTCCACCTGCATCTTTTATTATTACGCACACATTCTATAAAATACCGTATTACCACTTCTACCGCCACTACTCCTCTTCTCATCTGTATTCAAACAACGTTGTATATTATTTCGAAATTCTACTCTATCATCTTCGCTGTACTTTTCGTTTCATTATTAGTTTCCACGGAAATTATCCCTTTTCGTCATTTCTACTTTTCTATCTTTTTCTCTCTTGCTTTATCTTTCTTTCTTCATTTCTGTACACCCGAGCTAATTTATTCCATAAATTACTTTATTGGGGTAATACATTAATTAAGTGTAAGTGTAACATAATATGCAAAATGCAAGTGCCTATCGTTATATGTTTTCTTAACTTAACGTCACTATACTTATTATATGATATCAATCTACTGCTGTAACAGTAGAGTTATTATTATTTATTTAATTATTTCTAAGTACGCGATAGGGTTCATTAGTCGAGCAAGTAAATATTACAATGCAATAAATATACCCTCTTCAACAAATGTAAATAATATATTATCTCTTCTCTTTTTCTAAGTTTCAGTGAATGGGAATGATTTTTGAAGTTGAGACACTTTAGCGACTTCTGTATAAATATAATAATAAGTATTTAAAATTAACATGGTGCGTGTATTATTGAGAATGTACTAACTTACTACTATACTTTTTATGTCTTATTTTCTTAAGTAGCGAAAGCATCTTCATAACGACGATTTTATATCTGTGGGTTTATTTTAAAAAATCCGAAAATAAAATTGCTCACAGAAATCAAACTCTGCTCCACGCAGTTGAGTTTGAGTTTCTAAGAAAACCCACAGAGAAAAACATTGTTTTGTCCTGATGGCTGAATGTGAGCAACGCCATTAGGGATTTTAAAAACTGGCAAAGTTGGTCGTGCAGCAGCAGCTTTAAGGATTCCTTGACATATCAAAATGCATATTTTTGATGAAAAATTAGTTTAGTTGGTATTAGGGTATTGAGAGATTCAAGAGGATCTCGCATGTAGAAATTGCACAACAAAGTCAACAAACAATATTTTCTATTTTTTACACTCAACTTTGATATGAACATGACTTTAAGATAGGAGTGACTACAGAATTTTTGAATATTTCAGTTGTATGATTCTAGAGTTAACCATATTAAATCAAAGTTTTCTGGAACAACTTAATTAGTATGCAACATCAGTACAAACGTCGTATTAAGATTCAACATAACTAATTTGGCTGGCTTACTAAGTGTTTCAAGATAGTTCCCAACTTATAATGCACACATGTCAAAAAAATACGTATCTGCAATAGAAGCATAAAAAATGCCGTATAAAGTGTTTACTTTCTGTTAAATCTGTTGGGTATGACAGTACATAAAATTATACGGAAAAAGCAAAAAGAGATTTTTTGATACGTGTTCCATAAAAGGAGAAAGCTGAAAAAGATTAGCAAGTCACGTACAGATAGTAAAAGGGAACGGCCATCGTAAAAGATACAGATGCAATGTATAGACTATAGACTAATACTAAACGTGTAGTCGTCAAATCGTTAACAATATTCTCTCTGTTACACCCAAGAAGCTTCCCAAGACTCCTTTGTGTATTTGATATCGAGGTAACATTTTTTGTCCATTTAAATTTCAGCAGCTCATTTTGATGCTGCTGCAGTTGCTATTATTGTCAAGGCATCCTTAACATTCTGCACTGCGAGTCTCGAATTCTGCGCCATCAACGGCACAGTTAAAAAGAGCTCCATTTTGACCCCCGTCAATCGGACAACTTTCACTACTTTCTTTCATTGTATCTTTGTAAATTTTGGAAACTCTCTTACACGGAATGATTTGTAAAAAAAATTTGTTGCTCCCATTTTTGCGTTGTTTCTCTTCCCCTCTTTTGTGTTTCATTTCTTTTCACCAGCTGCTTTGTTGCCGTATAATCAATCTTACAATTTAACTGGCGCCCTGTACTCAACGTACTTAAACTGATTGCAACCTCACTAATTGCAACTTTTGTCAGTCAATATTCTTGTTTTTGTTGATTAGGTACCCGTTTCAGTTATAGTTCCTTAATTTACCTACTCATACACAGCGTGTGCTCGTTCGAATTCAATAAAGTAGTTTTGTCAACATTACCAACTTCCACGATTTTTGTTCTATAAAAAGAAAATGGTAGGGCGACTAATTAAACAATTTATTGCGAAAATAAAAAACATAACGGAATAACAGCATTATAGGGAAAGCAGAAAACTTATCAAATAAACAAACTCACGGTATAATAATAATTGTATTTAGTGTTCCTTAGTGGGACGTGTAAAAAATAATAGCCCGTGATTAGTTGAGTAGGTACATAAGTGTACATAATCATAATTGCTACCGAACGTAGTGTCAGTCACCAAATTTGGAAGTTACCTCACGTAGATAGTGTATTAGTGTAATCTCTGAACACTGCAGTGAAGTAAGCTAACTTAAATAACTAGGGTGTAACTTAACGTTAAAATTCATAAAACTATAAAAACAAAGTTGGAATTAATGATTGATATTTAGTACCCCCCAATTCTTACTTGATGCAGGATCCAATTCACCTTCGCGGCATCTTCCCTCCCACACGTGTGTATATATTTTTTTGAAGGAGCCTTCCAAGAATCAGGAAACGTGCAGTATTTTTATTCCCGAATTCTCTTAAAATCCATGATTGAGAGTTCAAGTTTGTCTAGCAACTAAAAAATTCGAAAACTTATTTTCAAAGAGAAAGTCATGTGAAGATGCTGCCAAATGGGCTAAATTGGATCCTTCTGCCGGTTATGCTGCTAAATGTTTATGTTTAACTAATTTTGCGTGCATACCACCAATTGGTGCTAACATCAAACAGACAATTACTCCTACACGTGATCCTCTTTACTGCTACAAGGGGAAATTTGTGGGGTACATGTGGGCGTATTAGTTAACAAAAATACAATACATTCTATGTGTAACCTCTGGGTTGTATTGGTAGCTTTAAAACGTTCAAATTCTACCGTTGCTTGTTCAAGCTACGATTGATTAATTCTCACCATGTTATCATAAAAACTTATTATTGAAAATGATAAATGATTATTTACTTGAATCACTTGCAATGAATACGTACAAAAATTAGTTTTATTACTCAGAATGCTCACGAAGATGACGTGTACCGTCCGTGTACAAAATAGCTAAAGACATAACGCCCCTTGGTTCTTTTTTACATTAATACGAAAATAAATATGCATTTCCACTGCCACTATAAATAGGCCAAATTACAGTAAAAATATTAGCAGTGAAGCAAGGAACAAAACAAGTTACCTAGTAACATGAATAAAAAATAAGTCTTCTCCATGATGTATCGGAAGATGAAATAAAGTGAAAGTTGCAATTAAGTGCAATTAAGAAATATTTTTAAGTAACTTTCCAAGTAGTAATTCCATCGACAGCAGCATAATAAAACCTTGTTTATATCAGTTTAATATTAGCAAAAGTCTTCTTTTGTCATAATTTGGAATTTTCTAGGGTTCAAATTTCTAGTAAAACAAGGTCGATGGAAGATGCAAGGGTAAACATATTAGACACTCCGTAGATGGCGTATTTTAATTATGACACTATTTTATAAATCAAACGAGTTAAATTCAATTTTAATCGATTACATATACCTTATTCACGTCGTGTCTTCGTGAGCATATTGCGTAGTAAAGCTCCATGACAGGATCGTTATTTTTCTCATTATCCCAGAAAACTTAATTTTAATAAAAAGAAGTGATAGTTCAAAGTACAACGTTCTCATTTACCCAGTTTTGGCAAAAATGAGGATTTTGGCGGAGAAATGTGTGAATAATAATCCCTATGTGAGTTATATATTATGGAACGTTATGTGATAATAACTTGTCTAGGACGAAAGCGACGCTTAGGTTTTGGTCGTAGCAAAGGTGGTCTAGGAATCCATCGCAGTGAAGAGGTTTTACCAGACGATTTGCGGCTGGCTGTGAGCCAACCCGGATCCTCAGTCTCCTCTGAAGATATGTCCGGCTCTCAAGACACTTCCGACAGGTACAAAAGTGCAACAAGCAACCAAATCTACGTAGAAACACGTCAAGCGTCTTTCTCATTTCTGGTCTTGCATGTCTACCTCATCTTCTTCATTATTTGAACAATGACATTTCTTGTCATAATGAAATTGTCATTTATTCTCACTTTGATCAAGATGAGCATGTCATGCAAAAGCGAAAAAATAGAGAAACATCCTTCTAATTCCGTCTCCTAACTTCCCTTTCCAAATGCAGAATAATAAACCCCCTGTCGCCTGTCTTCTCTCCAAACGTAAAACCAGTCTAGCTTGTGGTGGTACAAAAAACGCAAAAGAATTTAAAGCAATGCGCAAATATATTTTATGGATTTTCTGAGCTCAAATTATGAGACATTTCCCCGACAACTATATTCACTGCACTTACAACTGGACAATTTTTTACGGTAGACTTACGTATAATCTACCCAGTCATTTATATATTGAGCAGGAAAATCCAGACAAGCAGCCATCTTGACATTTTAGTGCTTTTCCTGGTGCTAAAAATCAAAGGCGCGTTGGCCAAACATAAGGTCACCACAAGTGTATTATACAAGATATGTATAGGTCGATAAAAAAAAATTCAACTAATTCCTTCTTGTAGAATGTCGCCTAAACATGGTGTCGTATTAAGAACGTAGCTGTAGCAATAATGATTGTCCAGGTAGTAGATGAGACGAAATTAGAATAGACTCTGTTATTGACAAGACGTACCAGTTCATGACACTGTTACACAACAACACACAGTCCCTTATACTTTATGCATAAGACAACTAAAACCGTGAATTGCTTTTATGGTCACATTTTTATCGTTTCATTTTCGGTTATCTGACATATGATATGGAAAAAAATATTCGAAATTCCTACCATACCATGTTTAATGTGTTCTCTTGAATGGCTTTTATTTAGTACATATAGTCCTTACTAAAAGGGTCAGATTGAATAGTTTAGCTCGTCGGTGTGTATATGTAATGCATTATTAAACAAAATCGTCTAGAAAGAACGCAAGTTTTGCTAAAGAGAAAAAAATGTCTAGTTTTGATATTTTTGTAGTCATGTTGTTGCTGTTGTTGTTCATCGGCTTTCACAGTTACATGTCTTCTTGTTTGGTCAAGAAAACTACAGAGAAAGTTGTGAAAGTATACAAGGATTAAGGAAAACGAAAGCTTACACCAGCTTCGTACCTGCGAATGTTATACAAAAAAGGGTAAGAAATGCGAAAAATAAGGGGCGAAAAAAAGAAGAAGAAAAAGTGATTATTTATTCATATATTTTTTTATATAGTACGATATTGGGCTGAGTGAAATGCATCTGTCGCGAAACTACCTCCGTTCTGTATTTTTTCTACAGCGAGCGTAAAATAGCCTTCCGTTTCTTCTTCGGTAGACCATTAATATTCCGGAAAAATGTCAATGTGACTCACAATGGCAATTGACGGAGAGCCCTTTGTTATTCAATACTACTGCTGTATTGATAGACGTACACGAGAAGAAGTCTGTGTGCTATCAGAAATAGTAGTTTCTTGAAATAGATAGCGTATTATTGCAGCAGTAATTTATTACCGTGTTACGATTTTGTTTAAAACATAATATTACTTGGTATTTGCTATTGTTATTGCTAAATTATCTGAAAAGCTGCATCGCAGGATCCGGATGCACTTTTCTATAGACCAAGACGATTGATTATATGCGTGTGTGTTTTTTGCTGTTGTCCGGTTTTGAACAGTTTGCTGTTAAAAGACCATTGTTATTATTGTTATTACTATGTGTTGTGATTGTGCAATAAGTATTATATGATATCTATATTATTATATGTGTATACACAGTTATTGTTGTGTTTTTTGTGTTTTTGTAAAAGTTGCCTTTTGTAGTCGTCCATAGTTTGCTGTATGGTAAGCAGTACGCCAAATTACGGTTAGCTTTCCCCATTAAGTGTGTCGCGCTGGAGGAAATGTTCATGTTCCTCTTTACCCTTTTGTCATCATATCTGTGTCTGTCCACTTAATTTTGTCTGCGTTCTTTGTAATTTATAGAATATATATCATGACGTAGTTTTTTTGCTTCAAAACTGTGCTTCCAAAACTTTCCCTATGTGTCTACCCATTTTCACTTTTAAAAACTTGCTATTTCGCTGTCTCTCTATCTCTCTCTATCTATCTAATCTCTCTCTATCTCTCTCTGTCTTAAATATCTTTCATTCAATGTGATGCTGTTGTCAACAAATGAAACACCACTTGAAACTTTCTATTTTCATTCTATTTTCGTCCCCTCTTTCTTTCACAGGCACCCATCATTATATTTACAATGTTTATTTTCAAACTTTAATTTCCGATTCTAATACGTTGTTGATTGAGGCTTTTAAACAAAGAAGCGGTGCATCTTACTTTTCTTTACTGTCTATCTCTAAATATTATATAATGGCATAATAGATGGTGGGGGCTCCGCGAGTTCGCCGAGACGTTTGGTGAAACAAGCATCAAAGGACTCTACCGACGGAAGTGTAAACTCAATGTCGTCAGAAGGATCAACGTGAGAGATTTTCCACCCTAAAAATCTCCTTTATTTTTCAACTATTTATTCATTTTAAATGTTTACATTGCATCGTCATCGTTGTTTTTGTGATTTATATTATATATACTGTTGTTTGTTGGGATAGTTTAAAGTGTATCTTATCTTGTTATAGTTTTGCTTCAAAGTGTACATTTTAGTCGGTCTACCGAAGCAAAATTCGTAAAAAAAATATTCGAAATATATTCCCAACAGGATCAAAGTTAAATATTGTCGGATTGGGAGGTGTACCTGAATACAAATCGCATGCTTACGTTTTAGTTGCCGCTTGTTAAAAATCGTCATTGTGCAAAAATTTTCATGAAAATGTTGTACCTGTAAAGTAAACGTAAATTAGACTTTGTGTGTAAATGTGAAAATTTTTGCCATTTGACGATTGCCGTACCTTGATAACGTTCCTTTTTTAACACAAACACAACAAGACTGTGCGACTTGACAAACAAGTACATACAATTCTACAGTGCTCAATCATCCCTTCACAGCTACTGTTTAAAAACTTTATAAATCCAACTAATCCATGTGACATATCTTTTTTTACCTGTACGATAACCTTGTAGCCAGGTCAATCGTGATACCTATATACCTTTTTTCTGTGCTATATTGTGTGTTTTTTGTGCGATGCCCAAAAGTTGGAGAAAAGGCTCGCAAGTTTCTATCAAATTTTGAAAGAACAAAAAAACCTAATTTTTCTAGTTTCTACTCTCATTATGTCGCGTATCGTATGGCCGCATGATTTGAAGAACAGGTTATTGATTGTTCCACAAAATGAACCTTTATACCTACTTAATAATTAATAACAAAACGTCGGTCTATGTTTGGGTTTAATTACTATTCTACATATCCCTTGTTTTCCTCATATAGCTAATTGTTATTCCCTTACTATACCTCCATATTTCCCATAACTTTAATTATACCTGCACGTTTGAGACGAGAGAAAATTTGTTTGATTGGTTATGAAAGGAAAATATAACAAATTAAATAATACTTTAGCGTGTTTCGTGTGTACCACCCAGAACTAGTTTTCTTCTAATTTCCTATGTGGGTGTGCCTAGTGCATATATGCATACTCTTGTATGAACTTTCACTTGTGAGTGATGTACGAATGATAAATAACTTAAACCTGTTGTATCTTTCTAAATCTCTCGTCAAGAGGCATCCTATATATACAAGTACCCATTGACCTGTCATCCTCATACTTTGCCTTTACTTCTTCCAATGACTGTCCCTTCAAGAAGTTTCTTAGAATGTGTGAAGAAGGAATTATTAAATATATATTGTTTGACTTTCATATTGATAAAAAGCGTGCGCTGATACATTTTGGCGTTCAGTTTTGCTTTATTTTGTGAAATGCTATATGAACTTTCCAATTCCCTTTCTTTGAATGAGCAGTTTTTTGTTACCAACTACAAAGGTAACTAAGAGAAGATAGTTATGTTTGTATTATATATGATTACGTCAATGGATGGAAGGTTCGGATGACTGGGCTTAAGTTCTCAGGACTTTTTTTTAGATGAAATGAAAAATTAATTATAGTACAATATAAGTGCACCTATCTATTCATAGGGTGCATTTATTTTGTACTGTAACTTCAATGAGTTTTTAGTTATCGTGACGCTGTGATTGAATTTTTAAAAATTTAAAATAAAAATGCTTTTGATTTTCATCTACTGCTCTTCATATATTATGACAAAAAAGTTTGTTTTTTAAATGTAATTTTAAAGTATGAAATGTACCAATTGCTAACTCTGTGTTTCATTCTCTTAATGATTATGACAAACGTCTTCAAAGTAGTTGGCTCCCGCGACTATCCGGTGCTGGTGACAGTGGTCACATAACCGATTTCATCGAAGGTTTGGGACCTGGTCAATTAGTAGGAAGACAAGTATTAGCTTCGCCAAGCCTCGGCGAAATTCAGCTCAGTCTCTGTGATCGAAGGGGAAATCTCGAAGTGGAAGTCATTCGAGCCAGAGGTCTACAATCTAAACCTGGATCCAAGGTTAGTTTAGTTTATGTGAGGAGGAATTTCCTCGTGGTGGAACACGAGATTAAACTGTGTAGAGAAATAATTGCAATGATGCATATTCAAATTCCATATAGTTTGTCAATACTTTTGCTATTGATTCTTCCTCTACAAGTTCCCTATATTTGGAACAGACTTTTGATTTTAATCATGCTACATATTAACTATGTGTATTTGTAGATGACACCTGCGCCTTACGTGAAAGTTTACTTAGTGAAAGGGAAAAAATGTGTAGCCAAAGCCAAAACTGGCATTGCAAGAAGGACCCTGGACCCTCTTTATCAACAGCAATTGACTTTTAGAGAAAAGTATCAAGGCTGCATTCTTCAGGTTTGTCTTCAAACCGATACCGATGCTCTGTTTAGAAACATGCTACGTGCCTGTCATACAAATTTAAGATGCTTAAGAGATGCTTATATTTGTTTATGCAGGTAACCGTGTGGGGAGACTACGGGAGAATCGAAGGAAGAAAAATATTCATGGGTGTGGCCCAGATCATGCTGGACGATCTGGATTTATCTAATATAGTGATCGGGTGGTATAAACTGTTTGGAACCTCCTCTTTGGTAAGCACTAATACATAAATAGCATTCAAGGAATCCAAAAATTTGACTACGTTAGGTCAAATAATACTACATGAACTACAATTAAATATACAGATTTGTCACACAATGTTTGTTCATTACATTTGGTAAGGTACTCCTGCAATATTGCTACACGTACTTTGTTTTTGTTCCATCTCTATATATTATGTATTGATTGAGTTTCTCGGGGAATGGGTAGCAAAATATGATAACGTAAGTTTGGAGCATTATTGTATTGTGGCAAATTAAATGTGACTGAGATTATCTCAGTGAGATAGATCAAACGAACGGAGGATAAAAGAAAACTCGAAGTAGTTGACAGACAAGTATACAAACATGACATTAGGAAAAGTATGAATTGTACTTGTGTTGTCAAAGAGAAATAATTGATTTTCGTTCGAGTGTATGTACAGCTTATGTGTAGTTAAGACTATTAGCAGAGTTAATAAAATAATTAAAATGATTGGTGAAAATTTCTTTACATCTATTTAATTTATTATTGTAATGTGTCCTGTGTGCAGGTATGAAGTGTGGAAACTGTCTACTGAAGTGTTGGCGCTATCTACCACACCGATTACGTCAATGAAATCCTTCCTCCTGCAGTCCTATGAAATTATGACTTCCACCAACACGGACTCATATTTATCGATTATCCCCTCCATAAATCTGCTTCAAGCAATCAGAGAATTAATCGGCGACACAACGACTCAACTAACTACGCCCACCGACACATAATAAAGGAAGTCAACATTCGTGCTACAAACCGGGTGGGACTATATGTACCATTGAATTTACCAATTACTTCATGAAAACAGCAGGCCAAGATACCTTTCCTGTATATGGCGCTGTCAAAGTTTGTGTTCACTATCGTGTGTGAATATTATGCAGAGCGGAGTCTGTTATCCCCAATTTACGGACCCTTACACATTTTTGTAAAAAATGCCAACATTTCATTACACGGGTCAAATTACAGCTCATACTACTATACCATGACAGTCTATAGTTTTTTTTCCTGGACAACTATGTGTACAAGATCGTTATGGGTGGTGTTACAAACAGTGCGTCCGTTATCTGATATGCCAGTGTAACAACCATCATGTTGACTCAAAAAGATGCTGTTTAGTATTCTACCTTGGGTGCAAACTGCACCTTTCCAAGATACTCTCGTGGAGCTCGCCAAGATTTTTTGCTGTATTACAGACCTAACAAAGTCACAATAACTTAACAGCATAAAAAAATTTCTCATCATCTCTCAACAAGTGGTCCAAGCGACATCGTGTACGTGTATGTATTCATCGTTGTTATTGCTAAATTACATATTTAACATACCAAAAAATATTACTACTCTTAAAATTCCTCATAATAATATGTATATAGCTACATAGAACGCATATTGTGCTACAAATTCTCTACGATGACGTGAATTGCAAAAATTTTTGGTTGTTTCCATACAAAAAGCTACTGAGAAAAGCCCAAAAACAAGATGGGGAGTGAAACTTAGAAAAAATAGGATGATATACTATCAACTAAAAACGTTCAAGTACCATGTAATTATGATCGCTTCAGAAAACAAAGACTTTCTACATACTGCTAACTAATAAATAATCAATCACATCTACTGCACTACTGCATCTCTAAAAATCGTCTTATTTAAGCAATTCAAATTCGACTTGTTTTAAAGGGAAACCATTTTGAAAAAAATGTTTGACATCCATTTGACTGCTGATACTATATAAACTTCTCTCCGGAAACAGAATTCGGAAAATGTCACTCACAAGACAACAACGGGTTCTGGTTTGTTAATTCGCTCGGAAATTCACATGGCACATCTCATAAATATTTAATCAATAGTTATCCAGGAAAGTGTTTCAGTGCTATGGTTATAGTGAAGTATCCTTTAGAAACCCCGGGTTTTGTTACACCCTAACCTTCCTTCGTCAACTTTCTCTCGGATTTGTGACGACGGCAATCGACTACACAATATCTCCAACGCAGACGCAACGCAGGAAGATGATGACTCGTGAAGAATGGAACTGGAGAATGGAACCGGTTCTATTACAAAAGGTTGTAGTGCTTCTGCTAATATAATGTCATTATTCTTATCTTCCGCAACTTGACTACATAAAATTTATATTACACTTAAGTTCCGTCATTTACCAACTAAAACAGGTACGCGGTGGTAGAAAAATAAAGTTTGGTTTAATTGCATTGTATAAAGCAATGAAAAATTTTGGACGCCTGAGATGTCGCTTTAGTAGTCAACACACATACCTAAAAAACCAATTGTTATGAGTATGACAACTGTTTATATAATACTGACCAAAGTTATTTTGTGATGATTCGAATGTAAAATGTTGTAATGAAACGTTATAAGTCTTATGATCATTATTAATACTTATTAGAACATACATGTGACTCTGTATATTATTATTATATTATTATTATGATTATTATTATTATTATATACCTACTTACGACAATTCAATGATGGGAGAAAGGTCGCACGTTTTTTGTGTACAGGCAAAACACAAACGCAGTATAGTCCTTGTTACCCTGCGAACTTGTCAATAATTCTAATTACACACACATTTATTATTATACACATAAAAACGTCAAAGCTATATTTATATATTTGTTACATCAACTGCAACGTATATACTGCGTCTATTTAAGCATATAAATATTAACAAGGTCCGCGACTTTTTAAAATGTACCTTCACATAAATATTTATGATAATTAATTACCAAGTGTGTATTTCTTTATATAGTCTGTCTGAACCTTATATAGAGAACGGATATGGTTGGACAATTGGGTCACTTGAAAGAAAGCAAAATCCCTCTGTGCATGGTTATTTGGCATTTTATTGAGGACAGGGGGACTACTCCACCAACTCAAACATATCACTTGATTAGTTGGATCGTATAGTCATGGCAATGGACTAGTCAATGTATTGGATGGGATAGTTCCCTTGTCACGAAAAGAAAGCGAACAGGGGTATTTTGAATTTTTGAGGAACAATTCCAACGTATCTAGTAATGAACGATAAGGTACAGACTTATCTAACCATCTTCTACACTTCTCTGTCTATTCTATACCTCCATGCTGATGCAGAGGCGGAGTGCAGCAGGTTTGATGCGAGAATTTCTGGTCAGATTGGTGATTAATCAGTGCAATCGCTAGTAATCTCTACGTAATGGAAATTATACAGGAAAAATAATTACTTAAAATTGTGACATGAGCCAGTTAACACGTTCGTATTTTCTGTTTGCATGATTCTTCTGGGTGTATGGATAGGAAGGCAAGAAATGGCAACTTTTGAGTTTTTTTTATATACACACTCGGTTAACACACTTTGTTTACTGTTCAAGCCTTCTTCGTGTAAAATGTTTAATGAAAAAGCAAATTCTTGTTTTTAAATTCTTAAAGAATTTGGCAATATTGTGCACTCTGTGCATTTTAGTAAAAAAGGTTTTTTTAAGCTGGAATGGATTATCGCGTGACAAACATAACATGGACGCGAGGCACGATCACAATATCCAATACTAGTGTCCGAAAATCTTGTTCCTTTACAATCTAAATATTGCATACCTCAAAAATCCTAGTAATATCGAAAATAATAACATTGTAACGAACAAATATGTATATGAACATAATCTCATTGGTTAACCGTGTTACTTCAATTTCATTTTCACTGTCCTTCGGACATTTATTTTTATCAAGGCTCCTACAAAATTCAAACAGAGCATCATCTCGTACATTAGTAAAAGCTTAGTTTTCTATATCACCAATGGTGATTATGTAAACCATAACTCCTCTTTAAAATGCTTTCACATTTTAAATAATATATAATGCCATCAGAATCACTTTTTATTACAATAATCTCTCATAACGTTAATTCGGCTACCTGTTTAAAATCAGAAAACATCAAGAGTTAAAAATAAACTAATGAAATTAGAGATTTTATTTGTTGCACAGATTAACAATGACAACTCGAAATGAATGAATAACCTTCCTTTTCTTCATATAGAGGGGAAATAATTAAATTTGAAAAAGTAATTATTGGCTCAATGTGCGAAATACGTTGAATTTACATAGACCATTTTTATGGTTAAAAAGAAATTTGCCTGTAAAATACAGGTGATAGTTTCACTTTCCAAGATGGTTTATGTAGATGCAACTTGAATTCAAATTCATAACTGTTAACAGCTTTCACAGAAGCTTCAAAACTGAAACTGCACTCGCCATCTGCATTAGCATTTTAAAGGTATGTATGTAAACATGCTTCGTTTTCCGCTTTCACTTCTTTTCAAGTTCCATCATTAAAATGACTTAATTCCCAACAACATGCGCCTCAAGTACCGTTTAGGATAGTTAAGTGACTTATTATTATACTTATCTACTATACATAAGATATAGCCCTCAACGCAACTCTTATAGCTATACTAATTTTACTCCTATTATTTCTCTCTTAAAATTTAAAGCATTGGAAAAGTCAAGATTTAATTTATCGATTCCCGTCGACTTAGCAGAGTAGATTGATAGAGAATTCAACCTGCATACAGAGAAAACGATCAATTTACTAAGAAAACTTTACTTATCTCGCGTAACAAAAACTAACTTTTAAGAACAACACAACACACTACTTTTTTGAATAAACTAATGCCAATATCATCGTTCTGCCCTAGCCAATTAGAAATAATCAATGATAAATTTTACAGAATATATCTAGATTTTTAAAATTATATGAATACTTACATTGTCGTTATCTAGTGGAGTATATAATGAAGTGTATCAAATCAGAAACTATATTTGTAGGTACAATGTAATCATATTATAAATCCATACAATATATAAATTTTTACTAATTGAGGGTGAAAGAAAATAAATGACAAAAGACGCATTTGACTACTACTTACGGATATATTGTATACCTTTGTTGTCAGTAGAGTGGTAGTTAACATACAATATATATAATTTTTGAACTAGAAACGTAGGAAAGATTAAAATGAACAAAAAATACGGATTTTCTAAGAAAAGAGTCTATTAATCATTAGTAACGTAGGATTGGGAAAACTGCTATAAAAATCTGAAGTAAAACTAATGTGAAAACAACAAAAAATATTAGCGCTATATAACTAAGGTATCACCTCTTCCAAAGGAGGCAGACGATAATAAATTATTTTTTGGCATTCTTTTTCCTTTCAATTTTATCACCATCATCAGCTAGCGAATCAGAAAAAAACAAGAAATAAAGATATATATGTTTAAAGTAAAGATCATGCTCATCGTTATTATGAGTCGAGAGAAAATGAAAAAATGAGAGAAGGATTGGTTTACAAACACAACAAACTTTTAGAGTCGACCATAAATTATATATATATTTATCAATTACAGTGTAGATTACAGTGCAGCCTGGTTAGCGAGTAAAATGAACACCAGAAAATATTAAAGATTTATATTGTAAAGAAAATTAAAATCGGGACGAGACAACCGTACCGATCAAGAAACAACAAATCCAAAGAAAGTATTGTTCTCCTTGACAACTCTACTGTGTAATAGTTTTTAACAATAAATAGTGAAAATGGAGAACCCATCATCCACGAAATATGTTCAATATCTAACGAAGATTATTAATTTTCTACATACAGTTGCGAACAGTTATATATATAAACGTGTAGTAGTTATTATGTATTACACAAAGAAACCATTTTAAAATTAATACTACGTGTGAGCATGCATTGAACACAAATCATTAAATCATTTTCCTTGAAGG
Source organism: Callyntrura sp. NNG-2020 (assembly GCA_027744055.1). NCBI lineage: Eukaryota > Metazoa > Arthropoda > Collembola > Entomobryomorpha > Paronellidae > Callyntrura > Callyntrura sp. NNG-2020. The sequence goes on along the minus strand of JAHZNE010001461.1, from coordinate 8,763 downwards.
ATAGAAAAGTTCGCAATATTAGTAGTAGGATAATGTAGGGTTTTAGCAACTTCATTTCCCAACTAGAATTTTCGTTTCATTACGAATTACAACTCTTGTGACTAATAAAAATAACCTACCTAATAATAGCCAACGCGCCTTTTGTAAACAGGTTTCCTCTTAGATTGCCAATCTAAAAATCCTAAGAAAAAACAGTTTGTTTGATGCTCCCGGTAATATGCAAACTTTGTAAATACTAAAACGTTATAATTTTATTTCATTTGTTTGTTTAAACTCTTATTTTGGGAATACGGAATACAAGGAGGATATTACTAGTTTCACAGCAGCTTTTTTTCCTTTGTGAATATTTTTATTCTATTCTTTTACAGTTTGAATACATGATAGGGCAAAATTTAAATCTAAAATTAGAATTCGATTCGAACTACCTCTAGCTCTTCGAGTCTTGCTTTCTTGGGCAAACTTTTGTATCCTAATTACAGCAGCTATTTTTACAGAACCTAGTGAGATTTATTTAGAAATGTTTGTGTGGCGCTGCACTGTCAACTGTCTTCTAGAAACAAGTGGGTATAAAATTGATGACATTTGATGACGGGGAGACCCAATTATAAGTTTCTGCTCTTTAGATTAATTTTTTTCAGTTTTAAATTTTCGTTGATAGTTAAATGATCAATTAACGTTTGTTATTATATATTTCCAATTTATTTTTACGTTCCACGTTTGATTGCTTCTGAAGAAAGCTGGGAGAAATGTGGAATTTTAGTATTGTGTAATGCTTGTTGAAATAAACCCATTGAAGACTATATACGGTTGATCATAGACATGGATTGTGTTGTTGTGATGGGGAAACATAAAAACAAACGTTAGCTGGTGGGAAGACACGTTATAGAAACGACCTTGGTTTTTTAAAATACATTATATGACCTAGTCTATGTTAAGCCGTCTTTAATCTTGCATGCAATTAATTATCCTTTTAAAAATCAAACTGCATTGATAAAGATCAGTTGTAGGTTCAGGTACGTTGCTATGACATCTGCTCTTCGCTTGCCAATCAATCGTAAGCTGAAATGCAGAACAAATGACAAGTGTGTGCAGGAACGTATGTCACATCGCCAAATTTACGTGTAGTTGAAAACGGAAGTAAATTTACTGCTTAATATAGGAAACTAAACGGTCTGTTTTGATTTGTAATATTTTTGTTTTAGAAATATACATTGCCTTCCACCATACTGTTGAAAATATCACTCTTAAAAGTTAGGTAGAAAGTCCAATTCAAAGATAACCTTAACTAATACGGTATTGTACTTTACTGTAGAGAACACTACTGTTAAAATGAACAATATGTTGTTGCTTTGGAAACTTGATACAATCGATGAGATAAGAGTAAGTGAAATAGAGGAACACGACAAGCGAACCATTTGATACGAGAAGATTTAGAGTGTTATATAACTGTTTCTATCTGTAAAATTAAAACATGGATCTGGACTCAATATAAATTTTATTAAACTTTAGATGATATGCTAGAGATTGTACTGCTAAAATGCACTCGAAGGAAGAGGTCTTACAACAATTAATTTTTATACTCAGGAAAATATCGAAGGTAAAAGAAACTTGCTATTACGAAGAAGTTGAAACAAGGGATGATGTATCATAGCGTTTAAATTATTACTTCGACAATGAGATTTTTTATTCGTTTCTCAATTTTACTTCCACGTACACGGAACAAAACTTGGGTCCTAGTCCTGTAAATTCACTGGGATGTATGTGCACGATGCTTGACATCATTCATAGTAATTATGCAGTAGCAACTTTCACTCTTTGCCACTTTTATGCTTAAGAACACCAAAACTTTCGTTTGGCGGAGCTATGAAGAAAGAATGGCTGTTCCGTTTCAAATGGACGTGACTATGCCCACTTGTGTAATACTTGAGGTGATGAACAAGACACGAAATATATATTGTTGGGGATCCATTTGTAACTGAAGGTCCTTTCTTGATAGCTCCACCTCAATTAAAAGTTTTCATGGTATCTTCTTTATACAAGGCAACAATAAAAATGTCAAAGAGAACCGTTTCGCTAATAAAATTGAAGGATATCTGCTTCTGTGAATCAGTGAATGTTAGTCTACCGTGCACCTTGTTTCTATACTGAAGGGACGTAACAGAGTACCGTTTTTGTCCCATGTACACGTAAATACATACATATTTCACAGATTCTAACTACACATACAACTGTCCCTATAGTTATTGAAATCATTTTTAGGCAAATGCTACATTTTTTGGGACATCGACTAGTTTTCTTTTCTAATTATTACAGTTATATGAAACAGTTCCATTTTCAGAGAGCCCTTTCATGCAGTTTGCATCATGTATGTATCATATAAAGTATGTAAATTCGATAATTCAACAATATGTTTAAATTGTATACTGCTATATAATAATAATGTGTACATACATATACATTAGTGAATAGAGATATAAATTGTTTACCTCTAATAATTAGATTATTCCTAGTATCTACATAGGTACTGTGTACCATAAGTATAAAATAATATAAAAATGTATTATACGAACATGCCAAGTACGGAATCGCCAGAGGATATTGTAAAAAATAAAATGAAAATGAAAAAATTCCAAATTTTTAAAATAAAAATTAAAAACTTATTGGTAAAAGAATTATTTCAGTACTCTTTTTTTACTTCGGGTCAGCATGTCACTTAGAAACATTTCGATGGGCACATTGTGCAAACGTGGAAACGCCATGAGGGGATTACAATTCCCTGTTTTGGAAATGCGTTAAGCTTACAAACACGGTAATCCATAAACTGATAAACTATTTTTCCAATTTAGCTACGGCATCGTTATCACACTTTAGCATGTTAGCATTTCAAATTACCATGGTCAACGTATTCACACGGCCTGGAATTGCACCGGGAATATATCCAACAGCAACGTCTGCATATTATCTTCAGTTTATGGAGCTCATAGCTCATTCTTTGAGTAATTCACACTGGTATTTTATTTTATCTAACAAAATGACATTTTCCATTCTCTACGGTGCCTCATGCATAACACTTCCGCTCTGTCATCTCTGGATTTTGTGCATATTTTATATGTAGAATTTCATACCGCCACTCCCTCTCTCCGTAACAAAACAATGGGGTTTTTTTTACAAAGACTTTCAGTTCTGACAAGTTTTTGTGTTTCTTTTGTAATTATTCCAGGCAGCAATTTTCTACACCGGTATCTTGCTCCAACAGAATTAAATATATTTTATTGAAATGTATCTCGGTAATTAGGCTATATGACGCATTGAGCTACAAAAAATAAAATATTACCTGCATCATAGAAATAAATATTGCATATTGAATTGAAAATGATTATAACAATTTAATATAGTTATTATTATCATAAAACTTTATTTTTATCCTCGCCATTTTTTGTATATTCCTACACTTCCCTGATACCCAAAGAATCAAATGAAGCAGTACGTCATAGTAAAAATCAACATTTTTACCCCTCCACCTCAATTTGGGCCAAATGAATGTTTTTGTGTGCAAACCATTGACGTTAGTGATGTGAAGTATTGGGTCCAGATTTGTGTGAAAGCTTTATGATGAAAAACATGCCAACGCCAATATGCCAATATATATTACAGTTTTAGCCGCAGTGAAACAATAACGGTGAGCTTGTAAGTAAACTACCGCATTCTTCATTCAACATTGTGCATTACCCATTGCCCTGGTTCAACTACTCTGCTCCGGCTCCACAGCCACATATTCACCAAAAAGCCAATTTCTCAAGATAATCCAAGATTCTATATGAGGCTAAACACCATCAACCATGGATCATCGTAAGAAGACAAAAGTAGGACATAACCATCTCTCTAGCAAGTGGCAACACAAGCTGCTAAATATGCCGAGTCTTAAAAATATTTAACAGCAAAGGTGTCTAAAAGTACAATTTTGTGTATTTTATAAAATTGATGTTCCCATAAAACTTAAAATATATTTGTGAACAATGATATGCATAAACGCTAAACGCTGTGTTCTCTGTCTGCCCTGTTCCTGCCAGGGAGACAACCTGCTTTAGCTGCTGTTGGGTTTGAATGTTGAAAGTTGAGTTGAGCCAGAGATGCCGATAAAATTGTGTGTTGAGTGAAGCTGAGTCAATGCATACCAAACCAATACCCATGCAGCATTCTCATTTGAATTTGTTGTTGTGCCTTTTTGCCTACTGGGCCAGATGTGTTTGATTTGATTCCCACAATATCAGTCGAGTTTGCGCATAAAATTAAAAACGTGATTACACTTCCACTTACCTTAAAGGTTTGTAATATTGATTAAATATTAAGTGGGGACGATTGATTAGTCAGCAATATTACAAATTGTTGTTTCAACCTTTATTTTTTAGTACTCGTTGCTTTTTGAAACGCAACTACGCATAAACTAATTGACAACCGCCCTGGAAAAAGTAATACTTTTAATTTCTCGTGAAGTTTCGGGGGGCTAGGAAGAGTCGTACATCGTAATTGTAGTAAGTTCCTTTTTGGTTTTAGAGATAATCTTGGTGGCAAAATGGACCCAGCATAAGATAAACGATCCAATTTTATCATTTTTCAGAAAACCGTAGTCATAAATGCTAATGTTACTGCTGCAAAGAAAATAAACTTGTTGAAATAGGGCAGGGTTACCTATATCACTATTGACGTTTCAGTTTATAGTAATACAAATTCATTGACAAGTGAATAATCAATAGTTGATCGTAAGTGTATTTTTGCGTGTAATACAAGGATCGATTAATTTATTCCATACATACTACATCATTTGATACTTGCATCAATTGTCAATATGAATGATCAATTCATTTGTGAAAAGTTGTTTAGTTCGTGTGATGTTTATGGCTATGGCTTACTCAAATATTACCATGAAGTTTCTAAAATGTATAAAGATGGTACAATGGGTAGTTTGGACGATATACGGGTGAAAGAAATGAATATAAATCTATTTAAAATAATTAATTGGTACATATTTTTATGTGTAGGGTTGTGATGGCGGACGACGTCAGGGAAGAAGATGAGTGGTTATATGGAGAAAGCGACTCATCGATGGTAAAGCAGGAGCTGCCGTCCCAGCAGGAGTATGATGATGAACGCAGCCGAAGTTCATTACCTCAAGAGGGAGCCGGTTATACTGGGGGCAGCGGAAGTGAAGAAAGAATTACTACTGGAGCCGACAAGGAGGCTGAGTTGGATCCTGGTCGTGGAGGATCTTCATCTGCTGGTGCCGCTGGAGAAGTATGAGAAACGATTGCTTGTATTTTAATTTTTTAATTTTATGTAATTTAGAAGAATAGAAGTTAGAAGTGAATACGTTTTCACTTTCCGTGTAGGCTAACAATAACAATTAAGACAAATGGTATGCTTTATTAGCTTTACCTTCGTCTATATTTCATTTAACATCGAGGTTAGCCAGTTATTGCTCATAACATTTTAGTTTCATAGGACTTACCACCGACGGTTGCAAATATTGCAAGTGGTATGTAGCCTGAAAGGTTACACAATCACGATTCTGTTCAGCGTCAATAGTGTTTTAATCTAGGCTAGTTTTTTTCCAGAAAATAGTGTAGACAGAGTAGACACTGTGAGGTGATGTAGCTATCTGAACTGTACAATTTATATTATTTGAATTAAAAATTTTGCATACGTTTTAAAAAAGAATGACGAAGCCGAAGAAAATGAAGATGAAGACGAGGAACCGGATTCAGATGAAGATGATGATGACGACGATGATGATGATGACGGTGTTCAGGTTACGATAGGCGAAATTAAGACCACTGCTCCAACTCCTTTTGGTACAGCACCGTCAAAAAGATCAGGTCCACCTCCAGACAAAAAGGTAACCAATTAGATAAAATATGGAACTATATAACACACGGTATAAAGTACATATTCAGTCACTAAACTTCTTATGCTATGATAAACGACATGTGAACAACAATTAAAAAATACAAATATTATTTTCACAGGGAAAATTTTTAATAGAAGACTTCGAGTCTCCTGGAACAATCAATGGAGTTCCGGCGTTAGATTTTAATGTAGATTCCGTGGAGGATAAACCATGGCGAAAACCGGGTGCAGATATCACGGACTATTTTAATTATGGTTTCTCTGAAGATACATGGAGAGCATACTGTGATCGACAAAAACGGATGCGTTTTGAAGCTGGCTCAGGTGGACCAGGCCCCGTTCCACAAAATCCACCAGGAAAGGTAATGCTGCTTTAGTAACTCCATAATTCATTAATCAAATAATTCATTATGAGAACTGAAAAGATTTGTGATGAACCTAACTAATACTGTTTTTTTAATTCTTCCAGTCTGACTCCCGAGGAATAATTGCTGTGCAAATTAATAACGATAACTCAAAGTATGGGGGCAGTGGTAACGCCACAATAATTTTCCCAAAGAAATTCGGGCTAAATCCTATGAGAAACAAAGAAGAGATGCGCCGACGAGAAGAACCTAAAGAAAATACTATTCAGGTAAGTTGTGCAATTTAGCTATGCTACGACATTTGATTGAACACATGTAAAAAGTGTATAACAAATTGTAATGCTATGCTAAATATTATTATTTTAACGAAATAGGTGATGACAGCAGATAGAAGAGAATACAGTAGAAAAAATTTTGATATGCCCCCTCCAACTCATGTTCCACCGCCATTTGCGCCGCCATTTGATACCAGCGTTCCTCCACCACCGTGAGAATACATATTATGTGTTATCCGTTATTTGTAGGTATGCAACAATTTTTTTTATGTTGTCATGTTCTACTTCAGCTTTCCTCCACCTGGACCAGATTATATGCCTAATCCGGAATACTTTAATCATCCACCGCCACCTTACTATCACGAGGAGCATGGGGGTTACGAGGACCAGCATTGGATGGAGCCGGTAAGCTTATAATTCAACAATGAACTGCAAATACTTTAACTCACTAATTGTCGAAGTACTTATGCACATTTTCTTGTAAGGGTTGGGATATGAATATGGATATGAGTCGCCCACCGCCTAGTTCAGCGGTGGTCTCATTAACAAAAGCTTCCAACGTTCCTCCTCCTCCAGGCGAAGGGGATTCAACGCCACCACCGATCTCCTCCCTTAAGGATGAAAAATCTGGAGACAAGTAGTAGTTTGGAGTACTGATATCGAGTATTTATGTCTTATCTTATTAGCACGTGGTAATTGAATGTACATGATTTAGGGTTACGATTTCATTTTCTAATAAAAATTCATTTCAACAGTTTGTTCTCAGTTAATGCATGTTTAAAAATCCTACAAAGATGCATAATATAAAAAGCTTCTCTCTTCATAGTTCAGTCAGTACACTGCAGTCTGCAGATATAGCAACAAATAAGAACCAGTAACATGCGTGATGAATGCTGATACATGCCAAATTTTAGGGAGGTGTACGTTTTCGATTTCCCGCATATCAAATAGTGAATGCGTTGCTACCGAATTCCAGAATGAAAGCATTTTATTTGTAACATATTTTTTAAATAGTTAAATGCGTGTCTTAAAGTAAAAGTATGCGCAGTTTGACCTATTCGCTGTAGTAGTGAATACGTTAATTTTATACTTCAAATCAATGGCTAAAGGTGTATTTAAAAAAAGAATGTTTGGATGCCTGAACGTTCATAAATTTACTGCATTACATCATACAAATAGTTACAAAAGGTAGCGCCAGCGCTGGTGCACCATGACATGCAGAACTCGAAATTTTTATGAGATAAAATTTGCTAATTTTATGCAAACATCCGACAAAAGTGTGAGTTGCAACAAGGTTTCTACACAGAATAACATATATTTAGATTGCTTCATAGCAAAAGAGTACACAGGTAATAAACATGACTTCCGATGTACTCAGAAAAAAAAACAGTTTTCTTCAAAAAATTACTTGCTATTCTTGTAGGATTAGAATTTTTTATTTAACCAATATTCACAAAAAACTTTTAGTAATTTAAATTTTACGAACTATTTATACCGCCAATAATTGGTCTCGTGCATACTCCTGGTCTCAAACTGGTGTTTCACGCTTTTTTTATACATAGTAATGAATTTAACCTGCGATAATGCCTTCGCTCGACAAATCATTAAAAACTTCTACACAAAAATCAAAGCTTTTCTGCTTTTTAACTGCATTATATAATAATTTACTCCGTTGGTATAAGGTTGCAGGTTAACAGTCAACAGCCCTTGGCAAAGAAAAAAATTGACTTGAACTTCTTAGTTGCATCATCTAACTGTATTGTTGTGGTGCGCTTACCATAACCATCATTGCTGACAGACCAACTTACTTACTAACTGATTCGTAGGACATAGATACGTCATACATAATGCACCTAATATTATTTTTAATTTGTTAAGGAGCTAAAAGCCTTTTAACAAGGAATGATTTAGCCGTGTTTGTTTGTTCGTCCGTCGATGTTGGTGGGGTAATGTGACTTGATACTTCAGAAGAGACAAAGACTATTTTCCTTCTACCAAAACCAAACGGTTTAATCATATACTATTTAATTTGAATCAAGACTGTGAAGGGCCGGGCCAGGTGTGAATTTCCAATTTTGAGTTACTTTAAATATCTCTCCGGGAAAGAATATGCGAAGTTAAACTGTCACCCAATCCTAATGACAGCGGGGGCGGATGGCTTACTTAAATCATAAATCATTGCCCGTAAATCATAAATCTTTCATTGTCCCATTGCATAA
>JAHZNE010001460.1:0-18771 GCA_027744055.1 Callyntrura sp. NNG-2020 | reverse complement strand
CAAGTGTACACATATATGTTGAAGAAACAACAGAATGTATTCTACTGTTTAGTTAACCGTTACACCACAAGGAAAGCAACATATCAGTACGTGGTTGAAGATAAATAGACATCCTTTACCGTCAAAATGATAGGTTTCTTGTCTTTTCTCTTTCACTCTCTCTCCGGCATCACAACTTTCTCTTTCAAGCTCGTCGTGTGTGTTCCTTCTGCGGGTTTAGCTTTAATACTGTACCCATTTACGACTGTCATGTAATGTAGTCATTTCAGTAGTTTTTGCAGTACAGCAAAAAATATAAACACTCACTGCCACTCTTTGATTCCTGCTTTCTCATACTATATGCGCAGTTTAGCAGTAAAGCCACACACAATGAGAATTCCAAAACAATGCATTGCCACCACCGTGCTCATGATATGATACTACTTTGCATTTATATAATTTGACGTCGTGTCGTGGACGGAAACAAGGAATAATACACAATAAGAAAGGTCCCATTTCATGTCAGATGTAAATTCATGTCATGACTCGTGACCGATGCGATGAAGAAGACGACAAGACAAGCGAATTTTGAAAGAAGGCACAAGACTATTCATGTTTATGCATGAACTTTTTATTAACTTTTCTGCAAGCAAGCAGTCATTCATCATTATGAAAGTTGTACTGTAGCTGTAGCGTACATTTTACAAGTGCCAGCGAAAAACTACTATTGACAAATCTACCAGCAAAGACACTTCTCAAGATTAACCTCCAGTCGGGGGATATCTTGAATTCATGAACAACAACTTCTTTTGGCAACTGACCGGTGTACGTAATCAAAGACGTACACGTTCAACATTTAATAAAGAAACGTTTGTTTGCAGCTCAGCATTCGAATTCGCTTAAACTATTTAGCTACATGCATGCAGATGAAGGGTTTGCGAGGCAGTAACTAAAGCGTGGTTAGTTTTTTTATCGTTTCCCGATCCTGCTAGAACCTTGGCTTCCTCTACTCTTACTTATTGTCAACGATATTTCTGCTGTCTGCTGCTGCTGCTGTGTAGATATATTGTGGTAGAAATACACAATATGTAATCCATTATGTTTCGTCGCTTTAAGGAACACTGATGATGGAAGATAGTTGACGTGTCGTTGTACTTTGTTGTGAATACCTGTGTGTTCGTAATGCATTCACATACAGTTTCCTTCCGCCTTCCCTATTCATTTTTCAAACCAGCTGGAGGGTGAGAGAGAAAGAGAGAGAGAAAATGCTGGGCGCTGGCTGATTGATGACTAGAACAACCAACGGATGGAGGATGTTTTAAAAACGGAATGGAATTGGATACTATTAGGTAGGTATGCACCTGTTATAAAACACACCTGGACTAGGACTTGCTATATGTATAAGTGGTTAGGTAGGAAGCTATTTTTCGTAAGTGCATCTCTGGAGTATATGTTTGTATATGGTACGTAGTATAGTGTTTAGAATGGAATACTCAAAACATAGCGCACATCTCGCATTACATAAATGCGGTAAGTTCACTACACCAGGAAAGCCATTTATTTATAGCAGCGCACACACCAGAACTTCCTTACCTGTCTGGAAAGGTGGCTCAACTTAACATATTATCATGGTCATCATCATCATCGTCATCATCAGAAGTGTATAGTGGTGGTATGTAGCTTTACCCATAAAAGCATGTATGAAGCGAGAATGCAAAGGGGCAAGTTGAAGTAAAGCACACAACACCTACTACCACCGTCAAAACGAACACGGTTACTCATCCTTCGTGACAGGAAAAAGGACCCAGGGTTCCTTTCTGGTCGGGCTCATTTACGTAACGTAAACCGTACAACGAACAAGTCAAGGAAATCCACTACGTGCATCATGGAGACATACGAGCTTCACATGAACTCGCGATCGTCGTAAAAAAGGGTTAGAGTTACCTTTGCATACCAATGTTTTCCGCTGCCATACCTTTCCCATCCAAATGGCCCTGATATGAGAACCTCATCTCATCACAATATCAGCACGCATTATAAATTTACTATATTTTATATACAAATGCATCTATGCTGTGCTATCTACAATATACTAAAAACATGGTACAAGATCCCATTTTCCTTCCCCGGAGTAAACAAGCTAAATCCTGCTGACTTGTCCTACCTAAATGGGGTCTAAGCTTGTGAGATTGAGTGACTTTTTGTGACTTGTGCTCCTTTATCTTCATTAATGACTGACTGCTTTTTCAAGTACGGTCGGTGTAGATTCCCACGATTTCCCGTAAATATTTTACACTAACACAAAAACAAATTTTCTTCTCAACCAGAGAATTCCAACAGTTCCGTGCGTCCCCCGTAAAAATGATAATGAGTTTTACAGGTATCTCCAGTTCGTATTGTTGTATTGTTTGTATTGATGTGTAGTCGAGCAATAAAGTGCCACTATCATCATCCAGTAGTACCGCCACCACTCCCCATTTTCCAGCCAAACTCCAGAAAATGAAGGCTGGGAATAACATTCCGGGTTTACAGGGTGCGGACGGTGTCAAAAGAAGTATATAATTTTAAATCCACGTAAAACATACGGGGAACTCATGGTAAGAGATGAGACGATCAAGTGGCAGTTGTAGTAAAGAAGGCAAAAGTGGTAGTCAACAAGAAATGTTTGAGTGGGAAAGCAATAGAAGCCTTATTTTATTCAAATTCTACGCAGGTACTACTTGCTCACTTGCATGAATGATAAAATTCAAACTAGGTAACTACCCCCCTTATATCATCTCACAACTAACACAAACCACCACCATCACCACCGCCGTGTACACATCTCTGTACTCTAATATTCTCCACGTCATCGAAAGAGAAAACTGGTGTAGCAGCAGCAGCAACAGAAGATGACGAAGGCATACCCCTCACAACAACGCAAACAATGTTCCAAATAATAAAAACAGGGTCTTCTTCGTCTTCTTTTGTTGTACCGTTGTATCGCGCGACGCTTTTACCCTTACACGTACCTCTTTATACCCCTCCCTTGCATGCATCCCTTTTGGCATCGCTTGAAAATTCCATTTCTCATTTATGACGGGAAAAGGTGTACCTCTAATAAAAACAGAGTAATATAGATAGATACACGTACCTGTGTTATGTACTACTCTATCCAACATTGCTCTCGCTTTAAACCCTGCTCCGTGTAATATTCCACTTTGCGTAACCAAACGGAGTAGAAAAAGAAGGAAAAATGCAGGAAGATCCCAGTAAATATGTAGGATCATCTCAACTTCACTTCTTCCTAGCAAACTTTCAGATATTTATTTATTTACAGCCTTCTTTGCTCACCAACGAAAAACTGGCGGTAGTGAGTACATTGTGGAGTATAATAGGGATGTACCTGTTTATACGACAGGACCTGTCCGTTCTCTTTTTTTCCACTATTCAGAGACTTCTTCACTTTTTTTCGTGCTCTTTATATTATCACTCACTTTCAGATCTCTCGCAGCCACTTTTTTCGTCGCGCATTTTCCCTCTTTCTTGTTATGTTGAATTCACTGTGTGGACGCCGGTGTGTTCCCTGTTCAGAATAATTCATACATTCAGATTGGTTTTAATAGGGCTTTGTTGATCATTGTGTACCTGCTTGCAGCAGCAAAACAACCTGGCATCCTTTTCCCTTCTTCGTGAGACTGATGATAGAGATGACAATTGTTTCACGTTTCATTGTTAGATACACGATGATTAGCAGAACATCTTTTCAGTTTTGCTGCATTCTTTTTTTTCTAACAAAGAAAATGGGAAAAATTTCGGAGATGGTTTAAAGATAACAAAAAAAACATAATCTTAATATGTTTTAGTTAGCTGCAGTCCATTGCCTGTGGTTCTTTGTAAGTCGTGCAGCTTCACTTGGGCATTCTTACAACAGGTAAAATGGAAAAATTAGATAAAAACAGTAGTATAATAAGATTACTTAATAATGTTAAGGGTATTGTGTAAAAGCAGAGCTGGAAAGAAGAAAAAACGCATCTTTTTGAATAAATAACTCCAAGTCGGGCACCCCCTTTGTGCTAGAAAGCCTACAGTATCTTCCTAAAACCCCGGAGGTGATGGAACTTTTCGCTTAGCACAATCATTCTCCGCCATTATGAAGAAGTCATGTAAAGTAAAGTAACCCTGTGTGAGAGAGAGTCAATCCGCGTGTAAAGTACATAAGCACAAGGGAAGGTGTTAAGTTGGCAAAATGGTGGTCCTAACCGTTGTCTCCTTTTCATTTGTTCTCAGTTCTTTCTTTTCCTTGATGATGTTTCCGTACTTTTGTTTTCCCCGGTCTGTAGCTAGCTTCTAACTTGTGATAGCGCCAACATTGGGCAAAGAACTGAGGAGGACACCCCTGATACAAGTAAAATCTCTGCAGATGAAAGAAGATAGTATGAGACACAATTGTTAGAGGAAAGAGTGCGAGAAAATGGACAAATCTTTTTGTTTAAAATTAAAGACCACAAAAAATCGATAGATTGAGGATGGTTGAGAAAAAGACGAATGAAAAAATAACTTGGCAAAGAAGTCTTTTGGTGTAGTATTCCCTCTCCCTCCTTCTCTCTCTCTCTCTCAGCTCTTGTCTATGTGTCTGTGTGTACATAAGGTAATGTCTTAAGGAATGTTTTTAAGCCTTTTGAATAAGGAAAGAGGACGAGTTCATGGACATCTCCACGAAACAAAAAATGACACGATGATGTTATGATAGTATGTGAGATGAAAAATAGTTTATACCTACTACCGCTGACTGTTGGGTCGTTGTGTGCTGAGTATAAAACATAGAAGCCTCATTTTTACCATGTAAGACGAATGATACTGCTGCTGCTGGACGGGGGGACGACGACGTGTAAGAAAACTTTACTCTTTGTGAAAATGTTGAATACAAAATGCTGAGGGCTATGAGGACGCATCAATCGTCTAGCTAGGCTTACCAACTGAGAGTGAAGAAGTCCGAGCATGTCTCCACTTTGCCGGTGAAGTCCGCCTAGTAAGCAGGGAAAGATTCGTATATAAAAAGGGACTGGGAATAAGGAGTAGGCAGTCAAGGAACGTCAAGCAAAGGAGAAGCAGCAGCAGCTTCGTCGTAGTCGTCGGTGGTTGTTCTTTGTTGGCCAACCATAATAATGTATGAACTGAAGAGAAACGAGTCTCCAGCAAGTGCAAACACGTAACATCCTAGGTAGGTGCATACGACATACTACAACCTACTCCCTACACTGGCACAGCGAATCACGATTTTCGTCAGCAGCAGCATCACAGGACAAGCTAAGGAAGGCATAAAGGAAAATCTTCACTCGTTTTCCATTCTCTGGTTCACTATGTGGTGTCTCCTATTCACAATTCTCTTTTGCTTTTCCTCACTGGAGCGGCACATATAGAACACGGTAGCAGCAGCAGCAGCTTCAGTAAAGCAGGGAGGATTCTAAAACGACGGAGCGAAAACATTTTATGCCTCTTCATCTCCCATATATACACTCGATTTGGGGAAAGGAAAGCGAAATGAATCTTCTGTGTACTTACAAAGAAGATACAGAGAGAGAAGAGAGAGAGAGAGAACGAAGCGAGAGAGATGAAAACCAAGCCAAAAGGGAGCTGCCATAATATTCCGTCGTACAGCAGTAGCCGCAGCAAAGACGTTGTTGGTACTGTTTCGGTGTAGGTAGAAGTCAAGCATGAATTCAGCCATGCATGCATGTTTTTGCTTGTATAAAAGGGAATGAACTCTTCCGTTGTACTTGTTCTTCTTCTCTTTCCCTCTCATCGTTTCTTGTGTTTCTTCTTTCCCATCATCATTATGTACTACTGACTCTCTGTTGGATACACGCACAAAAACTAGACGAGTGAGAGATGCATTCTTACAATGAATAAAAAAGGTACATTCGCCAATGTAATGTTTCTTACCGCTTGCTCTTCGTCGTCTATTCTTTCCTCCTTGTGTAATGCCGCTTTTGCTTCTTATATTTTTGTGGGTGCCTGCATATATACCTATTATTCTCTCATCTGTTCTCTCATGCTGGCCTGGTTTCGGAGAATGTAAGAATGTATATAATTCCTTTCTTTCCTTTTTATCTCTTTTTGGGGTGGGTTTTGTATGCTGTAGCCAAAACCTAATCGTAAGAAGACATGCCTCATTTTTTATTATATAAATGCCGTCGCCGTACTGTTTACTGCCGGTTTGTTTTTTTATTATTATATGTAATCATCGGGTTTTCTTCACCCATTATTATACCTTCCAGTGTGGTGTATATTAACTAATCGACTTTGTCGTCAGTCGTCTCGTCACACTTGAATTTTATTTTATGTCCGCCAGTCAGTGAACTAGTAGATTTAAATTTATCTTCAGATGAGTTATTGCAAAAGATAAACAGGTAGCGCTCTCACAAAGACTGTGTTAAAATAACGTACAAATGATATGTATTTTATATACAGATATTGAAAGTCGACTTTTAAATACATACAGATATGTAACGTATAAAACATAAAGCTAACCATTAATAACCACTTCCATATACTTGGATCACAGGGTTTAAATTACCTCAGGGTGTTTTACGATGCTATAATACATTACCAAATACTACGGGGGAATTGCCTCAACTCTGCTTTTTTAATTTATTTTAATCGTTATTGTATTGTATTAATTGGATTCAGTTATGACGGAAGAATTTTAATGTGCAGCAAGTCATAGGGGTCAGCCAATGTGGGAAACGTTGCACTGGTAGAGTTGAAGATTCAAAAAGTGTAGCAAATACCGGCATCTAATTCTAAAGTGTTACAGGTACCTAGTCGGAGAATTCAAAGAAATCCAATAACCGATATTGGAATGTGGAACTATTATATGAATCAAAATAAAAGGTTTCCAAACCAAATTTTAAACCGTTTTGATTTGAACGGGAAACGTATGTGGCTATTTTGATAGAGAGTTTTCTACGTAGAAAGGTTCAATGCGATGCCTACTATAAATGCACGTTAGTGCATATTGTTATGAGTAAGTATAAGTAACCGCTGACATCATATTAAACACTACGCCCATAATACTGTATAAAAATGGTATAATATGCTTTTCTTATGTAATGCAGTATGTCCTATGAATGATTCCCACAATTTCTTTACTTACACAATTTGCACAACCGTTAGCAAACAGTAGATATGCGTCACCTCGTAGATACAAAGTTTTTACGTGTTTTAAAATTATCTCTATGAATGGTTTCTGGTTGGCTACAAAAACTATATACAGCATTTTATCCATCTTGGCGGAAACTTTTTGGAATATTCATACTTCCAAAAGGTGAATGTATGTGGCATGACTGCAAAAGCGTAATGAAACGCCGAGCAGCACGGTGTTCCACTTTTCATCGTTTGGTTTCTTCACAGTGTTTTTGCTCCCGAGATGACAAGGAGGAGAACGCGTCTTGATGATAGGAACAAGTAGTGGCAGAGAGAGTGGCTCGTTGGCTATCATCAAGATAAGAAGAAAAGAATGAAGTCAGAAAGGAAGCGCAAGAGATATTACAGATATGATACAACTCGTTGGTAGATGGACTTGGCTAAGAGAACGCAAGGAAATCACACATTGTAGCGCTTGGATTTGTTTTGTTGAGTTTGTTGATCCTACTGTATACCGTCATGCAACTGGAAAATTACCTGGGCTGCCGTTGGCTATCTATGCACTTGTTCCATCCAACCAACAACACCAGTCACCCGTGCCCCTGCCACAACAACAATAATAACAAACAATGGGTACACCTTTGTTGGAGGGAACAGTGCAGTGTTCCTTGGACCTGAATAGAATGAATTAATAGAGAAAGAAGCTGTAGTTTTTGTGGCAGTAGGTAATATCTGCGGAGAATGCGATCTGGAGAGATCTCCCACCTGAATATTGTCTGCGTGGCAGTAAACTAGAAAAATAGAATGTGGTTTCCTGGTCAAAGATGAGCAAAAGTGGTAGGCATTGAAAGTGTTGATGCGAGGAATTGAAAAGTTGTGCTTCTGTCAAAATTGTAACAGCATTTTTATTGCATTACTATTCCAGCTATGATGTATGAGGATAAAGTCTATTGAGAATTCTATTAACAGAATGGGTAGAAATTTATTATTTGTTATTTTCTTCGTACAAAGTGAAAGCAATGATTGAATAATATCTATCTACCGTACTGCCACTTTTGTCATAAGCAAAAGTAGTGTGATAACGCACCGTTATTCAGTTACTGGAGCAAGATTAGCTATTAACAAAAAGAAACTTTAAAACTAAAAAATGCTTTGATATTATTTCTAATGATATGCATGACGTCTCTACGCTAATGGTAAATGTCACAAACAAATAACCTCACAAACCTATATGAAACAGGATTTTATAGCTATGATTGATTCATGATACCTCCATGTGCAGAAACAATCAAAATCTACATACATATATACATACATATACACTTGTTTGACATTTGATCATTGTTCAAACAATATAAAATTTGAGGATACATTGGGACACGGAAGGTGCATTTTGTGTTCCTGTTACATGCACGAGCATTGGTTATTGATATTTGGTAGGTTATGTTTTCAATGATCTCCCTCGGTGTCCCAACTAGGACAGTAAGGACAACTTTCTAACAGCGGGATAAAAAGTTATGCATTCCAGGATAACACTTCCCATTGTCTGCCTGCTGATGCTCCGATCATTGACTCTTCTATGGAATTCGTGACACAATAAATGTTTGGGCGACATGAACTGTGGAAGAGGAACTCACAATGGACGTTCCTATCTATTTCAGTAACTCATTGACATCAACCTAGAGGTTAAGTTTGGTGTGTTTACCTTTACCTTAAAAAATGAAATACAGATTTCAGTCTTTCACCTCGACGAAAATAAAGGAAAAGGCTCATATTTTAACTCATCGATTAATTAACTCTTCAGCTATCGCAGCAATACAAACATTTAGTGGGCCTACAAATGAGATATTTTTAAAAGGATATTTATTTTATTGTTTTGCCGGACTATTACTATTATAACCACATACAACAAGCGTAAGGACTTGGTCAGGTTTTATGGTTATGCTAATTAAATACCAAATACCCCCCCCCACCCCCTTCGAGACAAATCCTGTCTGTATATATACAAATTCAACTATTTGCAACTGTTTGCATAAGCCTTTCGGTAAAATTCGGGATACATTCTCATTTTCCCTTCCTAGATTCCCACTGTTTTACAGCATATAATTTCCCTCTGCTATCAAGATACCATGAGACACCTAACTTTCCTCATTTGATTAGGGCGTATAACTCACGTACAGGTACTCACAACCACATGTAATATCTTATCTCCGCAAGTTTTAAAAGAAGAGATTGCTTGACAAATGCCTTCTTCTTTGTTGATAATAATGCCGATATGATAAAGGGTGATATTACGTGGCATTAAAAATACGAAAGCAATTTGTTATGTTTGTGTTAACTTTTATTGCTACTGAGGAATCTCAGCGTCTCTACGACGGGGCCAAAAAGTCCTTGTATGAGAGACGCATCGAACAGCAATTCAAACTTTGAAGAGGTTACTGCTTCTGATGTTGTTTTTTTTTCTTATAATATGCACCACTGTATTGAATGACAACACTTGCCTGGCTAAGTTGACTTTTCAGACAACTTGTCAGTTAAGCAGGTGCGCATCAACTGAGAGATGAACCAACAAAACTTGCATCCAAAGCGAAAGATATAGACGCTTTCCAAATCGACAAAGTGATGCAAAGCGTTAAAAGACAGATATTTATCCTTGAAAGCAATTTATTCAAAGTTGTACTGTTCGTAAAAAAGCAACAAAATGCTTCTCTCTATAACTAATGCTAAGTGACAGCCAAACTGCATACAAAATGCTGGTTACGGTGGCCATCAAAAAGTGGTATGCGCGTGGTGGTAGCGCCTTGCCAAGTAATTCTACATACATTATGTCTTGCCGGTTAACTAGCAAAGTAAACAGAAAACTCGCTTTCTACGGGTTTACGTGAGTGCAATTCTTTTAAAATATTTTCAGTGATTTTTTTGCTACGAGAGGGATGCGTCAGGCCTTCCTACAGTAATACCTCTGAAACGAAGTGGCAGGATTAAGTGTATGGTAAATAGTCAGAAACGAAGATACTTTTAAGCAGGGCTGGTATAATATGATAGACAAACAATCCCGCAAAGACTATATAGTACCTTGTATCCCTATGATAATGTACTAAATGTGCAGTGCAATGATGCAACTGCACAAAACACTTCAAAAGTTTAGCAACATTGCGAGCTATATGGGAGAACCGTGGATAAAGACATCATTAGACAAGTTTCATGAAGATAAAGCATAAAACGGGATAAACTCAGGCTGTCCTCTGGATTATGAACAATTGGTTCGCTGGTTCAAATGGTGTATAACAGCAATATTTCTATCACCATATTTTTTTGTAAGAGAACCTCCATTTATTTTTTCAGGCTAGTATGTAATATATCAATGAAATGTCTAGAATATCCTATTATTACATCAAGAAAAATGTAATAAATAGTCGTGACATAAATTGTCGACCTAATATCATTGAAACACTTATTATTAAAAAGGCGATATAACATACAATCATGCACATTTAACTGGTAATACAAACAACCAACAAATAACACAAGAAACTGCGGTATGTAGTTAGTTATGTCTGTACATTTTGCCCTACAGAGAAATGATCCAAATCCCCTTCACTCTAAATTTCTTTAAGTAGGCGTTTCACAGTTACAAGATAGGGCAGTACACAGTAATAAGCGCAACGTATGTGCTTGACGGCTTCTCACGCTTTAAAAACGGAGAAACGTATAGAGGAGTAATATGTGTTTGTTTGAAGGTATTTACTATTTACCTATACAAGTCTAGATCTGTGTGGCATATTTATATTGGTACCTAGTTGCAATGTTTCCCCTTTGTTATTCAACCTGTATATGGAACAAACTGTGATGTGGGTGATACACATGCCATCAAAGCCAAAAGCTCACTCAGTCATCATCAACAATGTTGAAGGCACTTAACTGGATCTTCTGGTCTCATAAAAAAGATGAGAGTGAGAGTTAGACGAGAGAAGGAGAGAGAGAGAGAGGGCGAGAAGAGGAAAAATGTTCCAGCTAAAAATGAGTCTTGTACATAGGTAAAAGTGTATGGAAAGCTAGTGAAGAGGAAAGGGTCCACGGTTACGTTTCACATCAGAAGCACCACTACTATCACACCAGCAAGCCACTTACTTCTTATATATACCGTCATTACCGCTCCAACAACGACAGCAAACGAGCAAAGAATAATGTTCTCATTTCATCATGAATGTATAGAAAAGCTCTAGCCAGGCGTACTTTAACCAGCCACGATTGGCTCTACTACAGCCACCTTCTTTCATCCACTTTTTTACCTGGCTTATTTGTTTATCGTTCCGAATCGTCATCATCATTATAAGATATCGGCAAAGACTAATGATGACAACGCAGCGGTGGCGGCGTATACTTATGTATGGTTTTACACCAGAAAGTGTTTACAATAAGTAGCATGTTATTTACCGAGGTAAAGTGAAGGATAATGTGGTAATGCTGCTTAACTCCACACCACAGCTTCGCTAGTAGGACAAGAGGGCAGAAAACGAAAAAGTAAACACAAACATCCATTTTACCAAGTTGTGTATGCATAAATTGTATATATCGGTATATAAATCCTATATACATGTTATGCTTGATAAAAGCACATAAGCGTCACACTAAAAAGGAATATAATATTACAGCTATCCTTTCCTATTGAAGTACTTTTTATACCCTCATGCTAGCGATGCTGAAGACGATCGGGGTGGATTGACACAAGCTTTCTTCTTGCTTTCGTATACATGTCGCATACGATTTTAAATTTTGCTATCCACAAAGAAAATATATGCAAGAAATTCTTTCTAAAGAAGTATGAGGTAAGCAACCAGGTCACAGCTTCTTGGTACTTTGGAATCTCCGATTGCCCTTCTTCTTTTTCCTTTATTAACTTGTTAGCACGCTAAATCATTTTTATATTTGTTGATAAACGAATAAAATAGCCGTCCTTGCATTTCCACTTAGATTATGGCAAAGTCATATGGCATGAGCGAGTGGAATGGTGAAACGAAAGGTAAACTGTGGTAAAAGTAAGCAAAACAAAAAAATGAACCAAATGTTTATGAAATTCCACATCAACGTGATCGCATCCACCACATTAACTGGATACTTCTCTTTTGCTGCCGTTGTATTGCTTCTAACCCCTTCATCACCAAAAGGAGCTTAATGTCACTTAACCTCCTTGGTACACATCTTAGTAAATTTCTATCTCAAACCAGAAAGCTGAAGAATAAAAATGAAGCTTTAGGTACATGTAACTCTTAACTTTGTGCCAAGTAGATGTGATAGGAGAGAACAGAATAGAATGGAATAGAATACGGGGAAAATATGGACGTAACAGCAGGCAAGCAAACACTTGCTTACATTCATGTCGCCCTATAAAAGTCGTTTCATTGGATGTGCCGTTTATTTTGTGCTTTGCGCCTGTTCTGGGTATACACTTTTTTTACCAAACTTATGAATACATATATAAAATTGAGTAGGTAACAGACAAGAGTATAATAAGCTTTTTTGTATTCGCGTGCTCTATTTTCCCCTGATTTTGGTCTTACATTCACTTGTGCGTTCCATTTTCCCCTTTTATTACTATTACCCGCTAAAACTAGGTATGTACCTACGCCATGGCTTTTTAACATCTTCACAGCTTTAATGTTCCCATTTTATGGACTCCAGTTTTGGTTTATGTAACCTCACGACCCATCTTCGTACTGATTGTAATGTAAACATACACTGCAACGACTCATAAAGACTACTTTTCGTTATTAGCTTTTGTGTGAGCTTTACAATATGTGACCCGAGAAGCATACTAGTATTCACAAAGAGATTAAAGTATGTGTAACGAGTGTGCTTTGTCAGTGGTTATACAATGCATGGGAATGTATGGCGTCATCCTTTTTCTTCCATAGTCGTTATCAGAATGAGGTCTTCGCTTCTTCAATCGCTTGGAATAACTCACCTGTGCAATATCCTATCGTCGCTTCATGTACCATTAATATTTCATATGCAAATGTTACCAGAGTGAAAAAAAGGAACGTTTCTTTCCGGCAAGTTTCTTTTGCTTCCAGTTTCCTTCTTTCTCCTCCTGCACAACACAACACGCACACACACAGACACAAACGCTCGTCTTATCAACTCTTTTTTGCTTACTGTACTAAAACACGATAAAAGACGACAACCAAAGGGATCATGGAGTTTTTAGCTAGGATCTGAAAATGTTTTTACATGTTTTATGTTGTCGGTAGAGCACGCTACACTTGCTAAGCAAAAAGGATGATTTTTGTTTGTTTTTTTTGCATGCACACATACATGCATTGGAATCCTTACTCACAATTCACAAAATACACTCAGCAGTTCTTGCCACTGCTGCTTCTTTTACATTGTTTATGAGAAAATCTAAATGTGACAAAAAGTTTTTTGACTTTTTTTTCCTTTTCGGCTTTGATACTCTCTGGGACTAGTAAAAGTTCCCAAACTTGAAATATGAAAGTACTTACACAACATTAGATAAAGTATTACATAATGTTTGTGTATCTTAAATCTTTTTAAATGCAGGAAAATACTGTCGGGAAAGGCAGGAATAGGTTTAATACATGAATAAAATAATTTCAATGGAAATGTTTTCATTATTGCCTGTCCTTATAGTGCTATTTCCTTTGCAGAAAACGGTTTGCCGTTTTCAGGACAATTTCATGTAATATACATCTACCTATACGACCTACATGTTTATTTAAAGTAGACATTCATGTGCCTACGTATAATGAAGATAATATCAAATTCAGGTACCAAATGCTGTAGTAGTCCATGCATATAAATACATTCTAGCGTGTAAGTACCTAGCATAACGGCGTATAACAAAACGCGCCAGTATGAAGTCGTAAGGACGAGAAAATGGTTTAGAAAAATAAAAGTACATTATGCGTGAACTGGAGCGTGTTTCCAGTTTTTTCGTGTTTTTCACTAACAGACTTTGCATACCTAGTTGTGGGAGCGAGGCGAAGGAAATGTTTATAGCCTATCATTTTATATATTTTAAGGATTCACGTTATCATCTCAGATTACAGGGTAATACGTATGGGAATCGTGTTGGACTTGTAAATTTGAAGTGAACCAGTGAACCTGCCAGAGACATGCCTGCCATAAAGAGGTATATTCTCCAAGACACTGAAGAAGATCCAAAGAGAGAAACAGTAAGAAACTCGTGAATATACATGTCATTCTAGAGGAAACTTTACAACATGTTAGAAAACCATGTTTTCCGTACTTCACGTTGCTTGACTTAAAACGCCAGGATCTGAATAAAAATGGTTGCACGTAACATTCCCAGGGTTTTCTTTCCATTGTTTAACTAATAGTGAGGAGGGGAAGCTAAAAAATATAGATAGATAGATACCTAGTAGAAAATATTAACAAGGCATATATCTCTCTCACTGCTTGTTTCTTACCCATTCACTCAAACCAACCGATGGAACGTCGCGTCATATTCAAAAAATAAATGGGTATAAAACGTATTTTTTTTTACAATTCTGAATAAAATTGTTGAATTACGTTGCATTAAAATTTGGCTTAAACAGACTATCATGAAGCATGAAAGCACTTATCTAGACAGTCGCATTTTTTCTATGTCTAGTGTACAAGTGTACTGGAGCCTTCGAAGACAGTCATCAAAATGTGTCACTTTTGTCCATACTGAAATTCCCAGAATATCATAAGTGGTTTGATACTCAATTTCATTTCTATTTATACTATTGTAGTGTAGTACATATTTCAGCGCCTACATTAATGAAATACAATAAATACATTAACAATATAGAAGAGTGTTTACTTTGGTGTGAAAGTAATTATTACAAAAATAAAATGCAGTGCAAGCATACCTTCGTTATTCGTAAAGCTAGACTGATGAGCGAGTTCTAACAAGCATGAGCATGACTATTTTGATTCTCGGATGCTTTCATGCGTGTCGTTTATAAATTAGGCTTTTCAAGCCCTATGTTTTTTGAATTTTTCGTTTGGAGCACTCTAAAAACTCTTTTTCGTGTGTCGCCCTTTCCAGTCGCCGCGTTTGAATTGTAAAAAATTTCGTCTGTAGAATGAGTAAACGTACAAGAAATGGATTACAATAATATATTCTTCATTTTCGAAATGTTTTTGAAATAATCTTATAAGTACGAGTAGAAACTGGAATTTCAATGAGTGTGCTTAACTCGTACTGTACATGAGTTAATGATGATGTGATAAGTGTTTATAACATTAATATCCCACTTTTAGTTACATTTATTTCCCCTTTCACTCATACATTTAGTACATATATGCATAAAAAAGTTTATACATGTACAAGTACAAATATGTTGTGAGATTTAGTAACGTAGACAGAAAGCTGAATCATCATAATCATTCACTTTCAGGTTTTCATCATCATTTCATCCGTCTAGCAATCATATCACCCACATTTCATATTTAAATGTAATTATTATTCCGTGAAATAAATACGTCTCACTAGAACGAGTCTAAGCTCAGGTACACAAGTTATGAAAATTCTTTTCCATAAAAGGAAAAAGGTACTTTTCTTTCAACGTGTGTCATCATAATTTCTCTGTCTTTCATCTTTGGGCTCATCATCACCAACACCATCATTTTTTTCGCCCTCTCATATTACCGAATTAAGCACATATAAATGTAGATGTGTGCTCGGATTTAAGTATCCTTTTATGTAGGTTATTTGTACATCTCCAAGTAAATGACTGGAAAAGAGGTTTGAAGTTGATGAACGACGGAGTGTCACAAGAAAAATATCAACACCGTGACAAACAAACGTGTAGACCAGTGAGTGGGGTAATGCTGATGTTCAAGTGAATATGCTTGATGAACAAAATATTTTTACATTGCATTCATATCTTCCCATGAGATTGAAAAATATCTACATAGACACACATTAGAGGATAAAAGGTCTAATGTGAATGTGAACTTAAAAGCATCAATACAAATCAAGATGCTAATATCCTAATAAATTAATACGCGAACATCAGAAACGTAAAGGAATTCAATGGGAAGTAAGACGTTCACGGCGTTCATGGAGTAAAATTTTTAAACATTAACGAGTAGGACCAGTAGGAGTCTGGGCATACCTCTGATCATAGTTGAGAACCCCATCAAACTATGTACTTACAAGGATACAATTAACAAACAAACTAACTATAGTCCGATTCAAACAAAAAATACGAATACGAACGAAGAAGAATAAAAGTATTATATTAAGGGCTACTTATCATGGGGGTTAACAGACACTCACGACCATTCCAAAAATATACACTATAGTGTATCTTAATAAAGTTTCTGAGTACGATGGCGTTTAAAGCAGCGCCTTTTAGGTAATTGTGCGTCTCAAATGCCATAATCTCAAATCTCAACCCGACAGTTTTAATTTAATTTTAATAGTTTCTTGAGTGAAGCGATACAAAATTGAAGTGGATAAAAAATACACACACACAGCAGCTACTGCATCCATCCGGAGCAAAATCAGCAAAAATTTTCTCAACAATATTGGAATAACGTTATTATCCTATAATACGAATTTTCGCCATATAAAATTAAAAAGCTTTCCAACTTTCACCTGTTCCATCCCCATCACCGACTTGGCAAAATAATTTCCATCCATATCATTTTTTTAAATTTAAAGTTTGAATAAAATCAGGCATTCCTAATAGAAGTTACTTACGCTGCGCTGTTATAAAATGACAGTAAAGAATGAAGTATTTAATAAAGCAAGTAAAAGAAAACATCCCATAAGTTCGTCCGAAATACTAGCCACATGTGTCGATTAAAAAATTCAAAATTCCAATTTTCTAAGGAGTTATCGTGTCTTAGGACGGCCGGACGGAAAAATAGATTTTATAAACATAGCTAGTCTCAACCAATTCAATTTTTATACAAGTTCATTATTCATAAAATACTACAACACTAAGCTGCCATGTTTTCAAAGTGCTACAAAAGTGCTACAAAAGAAACTACAAAATGTAAGTTTTGCAATGCCAAATGCAAAAGTTGCAATGTCAGTAATTATTAAGTATTTGGCAATATTGTAGTTTCACTTTAAATGCTAAAATCCAATCCAATCCAATTAACTAATTGGAATTCTTACATATACATTCATTACGTTAATATTTCGTTTATATATCGGGATCGGGGCAGTGTAAGCAGCAGCGAAGGACCGGAAGCAAAAAATACAAATTATAAAAAAAAATTACAGTAGTAGCAGCAAAGCAAAAGTAGCTGCATTTTTCTGTGTTTCTTTTTTGATGAAAATATGCGGACACAAACAAGAAGTACAATTTTGTCAATGCAGGAGCACTCTATCCTATCTTTTCCCGAAAGGGAAGAGAACGGATCATACGTACAACACTTCCCTTTTGTTCAGTCTAAAAGTTTTGGTTAGAGGTCGCCTCGTGTCCCAGCACTAGAATTAGATTAGAACGAGTGAGCTTAAATTTCGGGACGATTTTCATCCTTCCAGTATATAAGAGATCCAACAGGATTACCACACCTCCAGTTACTAAACAAAGTTTTCCAAAGCATCCAACATTTGCTGCATTGTTGCTATAAATGTATTAACCGTCGATCATACTTTATTGAATTATTAAATAGTTTACTGACACATGATTTGGACTGATGGAAAATGAACATAATACATATTTATACACTAACAATTTCATTCAAAACCTTATCCTCTTCTTCAAATGCATTTTTTCATTTTTATATTTTGCAAGGAATACACTCTTATTAACTGTTCAAGATATTGCAAGTCGTAAACCCATTGCCGATCAAGGGCTCCGTCCATAATAGGGAAATATAAATTACCATCTTCCCAAAATTGTTTTAAAAAATTATTGCATCTCCTCATCCGTTTCGTTAAAAACTATATATAAAAATAGACAAAAATGAAGAATGTATCGTTATCACATATTTTTTCTTCATACCTATTCTTCATATAAAACAAAATATTTTATACAAGTCATACCGGCAAAAATAGTTATTATATGCAGGCACACAGGATTTTGTGAATTGAATCGATACAGTTGCAGTTGGAAAGTGCCCCACGTATTTACTTGATGTTGCTGCATGGTATATACCATATCACTTGATATTACCAATACTATATATATAGTATTGGTAATATCAAGTGATACATGCACCACGCACGGTACGCGAACCCGGAGCTTCATCGTTTTTGTACATCGCTATACACACACTACACTACTATGGACTACTATACTTACTTTGTTGTTGTATGTAACTTGTTATTGCAAAGGAAATGTATACATTCATGCAACTAGAAAAATGGGGGCGAAGATAGAAAGCGCGCCGAAGCCAATACTGTAATTCTACATAAATACATTGAATGGCTACAGTTTGTATTGCCTTACGGCATAAATAATTTTTAACTAACTGTTGGTTAGCTATTAAACTCTTTTTGGTAAAATTTTAATGCATAATATAATTTTATGAAAGCTTATTACTTGCCTCGTATAGACAAAACATCAATTCAGTTTGTAACATTGGGTGCAAAAGCGTACTTAGTTGCTGGCCAGTAACAGAAAATTATCCTGGAAAAAGGGGGATATATATACGATTTTTCCAGCACACTTCTCTCGTAATCCGACG
>JAHZNE010001459.1:0-21517 GCA_027744055.1 Callyntrura sp. NNG-2020 | reverse complement strand
GTCTGTCTAACCGTTAGCACGATATCTCGAAAACGTAAGAAAGCTTCTAAATTCCGTTTTCAGCCATCGATAACCAGGCTTAATTGATCGGAAGAGTTCGAGGGTTAGTCATCGAGGTCAACCCCCAATGGTCGCCTTTTATTTTAAACATACACCAACCCTAGCATAAAATTTGTATAAATTAACACACGGAAAACTATGAATAAAAATAAAAGTTTTACAGATATTGCTCATTCTCGTAAAACCATTTGTCGTAAGATAAACCGGATGACTCTTCCCAGTTAAAATCTATGCAAAGGGCTGCGGCTGCAACGGTACATAAAATGGAAGGAGTGCTGGAACAAAGAACTATGTATTCTTCTAGCTGAAAATTGTTTACCGGGTGGGAAAAGCCAGACTGTCAGGTGGTCAGCGGACACCCGGTCCACAATCCACACAGTGGCTGTCGTATTGTATTTATGCACCTTACATACGATCAAGCTCAAAGCATCTTCGCTTGACTTCTCGCTCCTCGTGGCACGACAATAACACACTACAAATGTCCAAAATAATTATATCATAAAAAACTAACAACTTATTAAAAGACTCGAATTTTTTACCAAGTGAAGACAACAAGACAAGGGAGAGCACAATAGCGTTATGCAAATTATCCATATAATTGTAACATAAAATAAAGTAAACTCAACATGTCACAAACTCAGCAGTCTCCTGTTTTTGTGGAATTGAAGCCAAATCGTAATTTACTGGACCCTAACTTTAATGGATACAAATTATCACTTGAGAAGCTACCTACGTATGAGGTGTCTATAAAAACAGGTTAGTAAAGCCACTGAAATGATGACCGAAAGAAAATTAGCCGGGTAAAATGATGGTGTGTCTGTTTTTAGCTGATCATCATGAACGGCAATTTTTGATTTTGTAAAAAATATTTTCTAGCAATCTAACAAGTATCCTTTCAAGTTGTTGCAAACTATTAGCAGGTCGTGGTTTAATCTTATTTTATTACTTGTAGGGGTAGACCGAGCACAGCCGTCTGAGCAACAATATTCATTACAACATGTAAAGCAGTTTGCTGTACATAATCATATTTTCAGTGATTCCTTTAACCCTTTTGTTGTTTATGTTGTCGACAAGTTATGGACAATATTGAGAGTCAGCATTGATTTCATGGTAAACTTGCATATATGTCTAATATAATTACTTATATTAATGTATGTTTCTTGAATATATAAATATATCCTATCAATACGTTTCTTTTTCTGTTTTATTGTGTTTTTATTAAATTGGGCGTATGTACGTGCAGACAGGAAGATTGGACATTATATCGGAAGTTTGGCGGGTACCAAAGCCTTCCAAGAAGCTGGAAGGCCGTTTTAATGTAACTATTTCCTTCCCGGACGACCGACATGCCGTTATATCAGATGGGTTTGAAACTCTATATTTGGTTAAAACGGGTGATAGGAAATCATCTGCACCATGGAACGTATGTGCAAACTTTGTCATTTCTCTCATTAATATTAAGTACGGTAACAATCAAGGATTCAATGACTAAATAACCCTTCTATTGTGATTATATGTAGCCTATCATGACGGCAACTCCATTTTTGAACAAGTCATCGCCCCAATTCTGTTTAATGGACAGTTTAAAGTATAAAGTTGGGAGTGATAACTTCATTGATGTTCTGGCGATGCGTATTGATGATAAGGCTGAATGGACCGAGATGATAGATAATCTAAAGGATGGCTCCCTATCTCGTCATTCATTTTTAACTGTATTGGAGTGGTTTACATATCAAGGTACTTTCGTACTTAATATACAACCCTATTATTAGTAAAATTTTATTTTACTTCCAGTATATCTCTTCCAGGTGAAGGTGTTGAGGAAACAAAGTGGACACTAAAAAGCCAAAGAACATTATTAGGTCATGCTGGCACGGAATACGCTTACTTTGAGCCCGGAGGCACTGCTATATATGTAGCTAGTGAAAGTAAGTTTCACTTTGTTGCTGACACAGAGAGGCCTATAAATTTTAAAACTGAATCTATTAGCACAGAAACTTCTGGAGAAGGTATATTGCCGAGTATTTTGTATTATCATTATATATATTTGCAAGGAGTTTTAGTCGAATTATATTAATTTATTAATAAATATATTCCTGTAGAAGCAAAACCAGACTATTTGTGGAGTGAGACGATGGAAGAAGTGAAGGTGTGGTTTAAGGTGCCTTTTAATATTACCAAACGCGATGTAGATATTGAATTTAAGCGGCAATCAATATGTGTATCCCATAAAGAAAGGCATGTTTTGGACGGACCTCTTCTTAAAACAATATCTGTCGAAGGAAGTTACTGGATTATCGATACTCCCAAGTAAGTCATAGAATACAAATAATGTGAATGAAAATTTGTTCATCGTGTCGTCGTGTGTGAATAGGAGAACGATTTTTTTGAATTATTGGTATGTATCAAAGATGCTTGCCACAAGAATCTGTGGATATGCAAGGAAACGGGGATACGTCAGAATCAAAACAGTACAAAGTCTTGGAGCTTGTAATGGAGAAGGACCAAAAGGAGGAGCTATGGCTCAATGAAGTTGTCAAAGGGAATTCTCGGGGGCAATATTGTCCAGATTCAGAACTAATAGAAAGTATACATTCCAGACTAGCGCATCTTTGTTCTGATAAGTGGGTAAGACAAATACATCAATACAGATCACGGTTTAAGCATCTGTCTCATAGCTATAAGCCATATCCATATCATACAAAAACTTCTTCTTTAATAGGGAGACGATCCAGGAGCTTCAGATGCTTACGATCCCCGTCAGTTGGAGGAGTGTGATGATTACCCTGCCGATTCATCATGCCTTATGCGCATTGACAAAAGTTATCAGAAAATATCACACACTGTACGTAGTTGCGTATGAAAACCTTTCGTGACCGTACTTTTCTGTCTTTGGCTCACTACTACGTTTTTTTTTTAAATTTTAGTCCAGCCTTGGAAGCCATCAATGGCTATTTAATGTGAGAATCGAATCCAAAAAAGCTCCTGCTATATGCATCAGACATGACGTAGATGGAGTCGTTTGGCTACCGCTATTTTCGAGTCCTTCCGTGTCAAGTTCGTTGCAGGAAGTTTCGTGGGAATGTGAACATGTAGGCACTTTTTCAGCTTTGGGATACGTACAGGCTTCAAAACAGCAACGCAAGTACACTTTATGTTCTTCCGGTGAGCACAGTTTAAAAGCATGTTGTAAAATGGAATAATTTATGTAGCCCAATGACACTTTTACAAAACAAAGTTTATATCGTTATTATTTTTACAATTTTTAAAGATCTGTCGTATGTGGCTATTTGCGATGTAAAGAAGCATATTTATATTTACCGCCAACCTACCAAAATTGATTCGTGTTTGAGGAACAGAAGAACAGGAGAACAAGTGACTCATGTGGCGAAGCAGTTGGTCATTTCCTTAGATCCTCCACAAGATATTTTGGGAGCCTATGCTACGCCTTCATATTTATACGTTCTTACTCCAGAAAATTTCCATGCTATTCGCATTTTAGCACAAGAGGAATAAATCTTGTTTTGTTGTGTAACTCACAAGTCACAATTACAATCAGTGATATTTTTATTGTCACGCAGTTATTACCTATTGCCAATATTGCCATTCTAATGATTCTAAGCATCAAGTTTCTTCTCTTCTCTCTTCAGTAAATAATATGTAGATGTATGGTATGGTTGCGTATTGCATACAGCGCATGTACAAAGAATACATCACTCAGTATACCTCTGAACACTACTTCACAAGTTTTAGCTCTAGCTTGACTATGTGATGCGAATCTATCTACTCTTCGTATTCACACATTCTACTGTTTCAAGTTCAAGGTACCTTAACGTTTTAATCATAATGGTCGTCACGCAAGCTGAGATGATGCGATGAAATAATATCAAAATTATCATTCTCCTCGTATACCAACAATGTTACTTGCTTCGTTTTGCAGTTTTATTTCGTGCACATAAATGTAATTTGTACAGATGATACTGAAAATCAGTTCACGATGAAATCACTAGTGTTTACTGATTATCGACACCTCTTTAGTCATTTCAATAGCATTGTGCAGTATAAAAATTTATCTTAGTTTCTTCGATATTAGTTTCCAATAGAGAGAAAATTCTAGGGGGAAACTGAGATTTCCAAAAATGGTACAACGTTAATCACAAGCGAAGGTCTATTATCGTTAAAATTCCGAAGAGCACATGTTTAGGATCATCAACAAATTTTAGGCGAGCGTGCCACAACCAAAATTTGAAGTTTTTGAAATTTTCAGTAATATATTTACTATCACGGTAATAGAAGTAATGGAACAAACGACAGAACTAAATGAAAGTTGGGAGATAGACGAAAATCTTCAGGAAGAGGATGATGGGTAAGTACTTCCGCATTTGTTTGTGCCTGGTTCGGCGTGTGTCATTATCCGCAATTTTAACTTGTTACTTAGCTTTCCCTGGAGCTGGATTCGTTGGTGTCCCACATCTAAATATGCCTTGCGCAAAGCCGAAGGAGATTTGCTCGCTTGTACGCTACTGAAAATTAAAAATATTTCTAAGATGTTGATTTGTATTATTCACGTGTTTAAAATTAAAAACAACAGGTGTAAAGGCGCCGATATCTTTTGGTTACGTAAACATTGGGCACTTTGACACTTTCCCTGAAGAACCCGTGAAAATGTGGACTGCTATCTTAAATAAAGGCCATCGCGGCACTCCTTTAGTTCTCATCCACGGGTTTGCTAGTGGTCTTGGTCTCTGGGCCCTCAACTACGATGGTTTGGCAGAAGTAATAAACAGGCCAATTTTTGCTATAGACTTACCAGGCTTTGGACAAAGTTCACGACCTAACTTTAGCACAGATCCTACTGAAGCTGAGAATCAGTTTGTGCAGTATATTGAGGCGTGGCGGGAGAAGATGAAGCTCGATAAGATGATCATGTTGGGTCATAGTATGGGTGCATTTTTGGTCTTTTCATATGCTATCAAATATCCCTCAAGGGTAGCTCACATGATGCTAGCGGATCCGTGGGTATGCATAAGCAATTATTGGTTTAGTTTTAATATGTTGAAAGTTTGTTTCATTATTTACTCCCGCACACAGGGTATTGCCGAGAAACCGGAAGACTTGAGCGAACTGACCCACATCCCTGCAACGCATCGCTTACTTGTCCAATTTTTAGATTCTCTCCCGTTCAATCCTCTATGGACTGTTCGTTTAATGGGTCCGATGGGGGCAGAGCTAATAAAACGAGTTAGAATGGACCTTATTTCAAATTTTATGCATGTTTTAGAAGACGCTCCTTCTAAAGTCGCAAATTATATTTTTCATTGTAACGTACAAAAGCCTGCAACGTAAGAAATTTGTAACAAAACATTCAAACCAATAATTAATCGCTTAATGTGGAATATGGATATGGCTTTTATTTATTATTGCGTTGTTATTTTCCCCTTTCCAGCGGAGAGTCAGCATGTAAGATTTACTAAGATATATTTTAATATACCTTTTATAATTATTTTTTACNGAAAATGTATGTTTTGATTGAATCTGAGATAAGCTGTTCAGTAGCATTACTTGTAAGATATATTTTAATATACCTTTTATAATTATTTTTTACTTTAAACTTCACTTTAAAATCTTTGTTGTGCAACTATTTACTGCATTTTATGAGCAGATCACGCGATGATGCTTACATTTGGTTGGGCAAAAAATCCCCTGTGCCTTAGATTTCACGAACTACATCCTGATGTTCCGATGACTTTAGTATACGGCTCCCGCTCATGGGTTGATCATTTTCCAGCTGAAAAAATTCGAACTGTTCGTCCTTCGTCATATGTCGGTTATCACGTACGATGGGATAATAGTATTTTCATCTCCAATCTTGAATTGTATTTTTTATACTTAACTGATTATTACAAGTAAAACGGTTGCCATTATTGTTCATAGGTACTGGTGTCTGGTCATCACATTTATGCGGACGCGCACGAAGCGTTTAATGACGTTGTACGAGAAGGGTGTCTTGTAGAGCAAATTCGAGAAGATGCAAAAACGGAATGACCAGTCCAGCTACCGATCGGATCCTGTGCTAAAAATTCTGTTTCCGACAGAATATTAAGTACAAGATAACGAGATGATGGTTAACAACTCTATCATCATCAGCAATAAGTACCAATTTGTCTACGATATTATGACTATGACACATGTGGCCGATAAGTAAGTTGGATTGATGACAGCAATACATTTGCTTGCGTTGTATTGTAATGGAAACATACGCCACTCCTCATTTCCAAACTCAAAATTATTTGTGGCCAATATATAAAAGAGATGTTTTTAATGCAAAATGTAACATTGAAGTAATAATAACATGGATAACGCATAAACGCATTCGTTCTTGAACAAACTTTATTTTTTTAATTATATACAATATAACACAAAATTGCACGATTGATTGGCAGGAATGTAAAAAACGGAGAATATTAGTGCTCTTGCACCACTGTCACTGTGCAGTGTTCGTAAATTACATGTAAGTTGCACTTAAATTCATACTGTACAATATGCCCGCATATTTGACGCGATATTTTTGCTCGCAGACTCACACTATAAAATAGCATCATATTTTAGTGGTTAATATGATTAGTAAACATAAAAAGTAAATGTAATCATACTTATAAAGTAATAAACAGAAACTGAACGTATTAGGTAGATAGTGTAGGTATGAAGGTTTCCTTGTGTAACTTTTTACATCCATTGTACACATGTCAATAGTGGATAAAAAGATACCCCTCTGGTAACAAATCTAGGTATGATTGAGTGATGTATTTGAGAAAATTGACAATATAGTTTTGCTGGTCCGCGGAAGAGTAACAATAAAAAGATGAGACACAATTTGTACTTACAAATATTACAAATTTACACGAGGTATTAATGAAGTCCTAATTTTTCTTGCCGTTCCTCCCATGCCTAAAAATATATAATAATATTTTTTTACATATAATAAATACAAGGATCATTCATCTCTGATGAAATTGAGATGCATATAATTACATAAATTTTTACCTTAGCGGCAACCTCTCTTAGGTATTTCTGATTCGCATTTCCAGTATGCATTATGAAACTGTTTAGTTTCCCGTCTGGATTCTGCAAGAGAATGTGTGGATGATCATACTCTTGAAGGTTTCCGTGATCTAAAACCAAGATCTTGTCACAGTCCATGACAGTTTGCAGTCTGTGCGCTATTGTGATTATGGTGCACTCAGAAAATTTGGTTCTGATTGTACGCTGGATTAATTGGTCAGTAGCTGGATCAACATTGGCTGTGGCTTCATCCATAACGAGAATCCTAGCATATGGGAAAATAAATTTTAGACTTGGTAGCCATTCGCCATCCAATGTCACGTAAATTGCAATGATTATCACGACTCTTTACCTGTTGCGACGAAGTACAGCTCTAGCCAAGCAGAAAAGTTGTCGTTGACCGATAGAAAAGTTTGTTCCACCTTCAGAAACACGGAAATCCAAGGCGGGTACGGCCTCCTTCATTTCCACTTCCTCTAGAACGTTCCACAAGTCCTCATCCGCAAATTTATTGAATGGGTCTAGGTTGTAACGGATGGTTCCAGAGAAAAGTACCGGATCTTGTGGAATGATGGATATATTTTCTCTAAGGTCCTGCAGTCTCACTGCGCCAGTATCGTAGCCATCAACAATGATATCACCGTCAGGTTCCGTGAGACGGAATAGAGCAGCAATGATGGAGCTTTTCCCAGCTCCTGTTCTTCCAACAATGCCAATTTTTTCTTTTGCGTCAATAATAAAATTAAGCTCGTTTGAGTACCACCTTTTCTTCATCGTAATTGAGGCAAACATCACGAAACTTTATCTTTCCACGTTGTGGCCAACTTTTTGATGGGTTTCCTCGTCTGGTTTCTGTTTTAAGAGAGAATGTGTGATTTTATTGTTATTTTACTACTTATTTTTTTTACATAAAACCAGAAAACTTTTAAAAGCATTCGCTACCTTTTGTAGTGTCCTTTTGCGGTTGGATTTTAGTATATTCCAATGCCCTCTCCACGGAAGTCATCTAAGTTTTCCATCTCTGCACTCTGACGCATTCCAAACTGCAGAATGTTCATGAGTTGTAGCAAGGAAGCAATTGCCAATCCAACTTTACCACTGGTAACACCTTCGCAAATATAGAAAAAAATTACATGCCTTGCCATTCATTTATCTCAAAGCTAAAGAATATGAATGCCGTGTACTAACTGCCTGAAACGCCAACAAAGCTGTATGCCACGATGACAATGAAGAGTACCGATGTAATTTCCAACCAGATACTGAACCAATTATTTCCAGCGATAAAATGATACCACGCGGACGAATGGACATCTTGCAACGAATCAAACTGATCCATCAACAATTTCTGCGATTTTGAAGATCTGATTGTGGATAGACCGACCACGGAGGTAGATAAGTGAGTATACAATGGACTTCTTGCTGTAATTCCAATGACAATTCCAATTAAAACACAGAACAAAGTTGTATTCAAAATTTGAATGCTAATGAGGACTTACTAATAGTTTCCACTCTTTTAATTCCTCGAGATGTGGTCAGGAAAAAGCTTCGAATAAACCAATACGCATACAGAAGAACAAGTGCTGGCACAACAAAATAGTAGCTGGAAGACACTACAATAATAATTGTTCCGATGATTCTAAAACCGATATCCAAAGTATCAAACATTGTCAGGGGTAGGTACTCGTCCAAATTCCCAATGTCCTTGGTAAACCGGTTCATTATCCGACCTAGAGATACACATTTAAAAAATTCCCAGACGACACGTCAGCGGTTTATTTTAAAAAGGTATATATTTCGTCTCGTCTCATAAAGGAACATGGTCCTCCTACGTTAAATAAAATTATTACCTGAAGGATTATCGTCGAAAAACTTGATGGGGGCTTGTACAATACATGCAAACATTTTTCTGTGAAGATTTCTGCTAATTCTCATAGTATAGTAAAACATGTAGATTGTTCTTATGAAGTCGATGACCAGGACCAGAAGGGAAAACCCAATATAAATCATCATGTACACGTGTTTTCTCCAATAATACTCTTGGTCGCTTTCAGCATGGTAGCCTCCTCTAATAAATGTTAGGAAAGTTTGGAAATCCAGGTAAAAATAGTTGTGGTATCCATAATCAATAGCAGCACTTTCCTTGGTTAATGATGTATCGTTTAGCAGTGAAAAATTTGTACTCCGAATCACTCGAGATTCTTCAGAGGTGGTCCTATTATACCAAATACAGAATGTGCACTCTGAACATTAAAAAAACATTATTGGGTTTCATACGAGTGACGAGTACATACCATAGTGAGAGCCAGTAATCATTACAGCTAACAAAGATTTGCGTGAGGAGGAATCCCGTCACAAGGAACGAAATGCCAAAAATGGAATCTCCTGACTTGAAGTATCCCCAATACGTTTTCGCGGTCACACGACCTTCCGCCATAGATTCCTTCTTGGCATCTGGCTTGTCGCAATCCTTTGCTTCCTCATACTTTTTCATTTCCGTTTCATTGGCTTCCTTTTCCCCATCACCGGTCTCCTCGTTCTCAGCCTTCTTTTTCTTTTCAGCTTCACTGTCTGTTTCTTTAGCCAAAAGCTGAATGAAATCGACTCCACGTTCGAGAAGTTCATCGTATGTTCCTTGAGCCACTACTTTACCCTGCAACAATATCGTTACTGATTATTTTAATGATCAACTATGAATCATAATGAACAACTTGGTGAAACTTACATCCGTCAATACAATAATATGATCAGCCTGGGGCAAATACTGAAATAAAAACGAATTTAATGGTAAAAAGCTCAATTAGTTAATGTAATTGCAGCAGTTCATTCTCTAGATTGAATAGTTCGTCCGTCCAAATCGCAACGACCACCGTTAAATGGAAGCTCAGCAATAAGGCCTTGAAGAAGAGACGTCTACGACACACCATCACACACCATTTAAATCATTATGAAATTAATGCTTCTTCAAACAAACACTCATCTTTCTTGGTTTTACATAAAAACCAGAATTAACTGGAGAGATTCAGACACAATTTTAGTCCAATTCTCATCGTTTGAAGCGGTACTCACCTTTCCTGATCCCACAGGTCCAACAACCATAACCACCTTATCGCCGCTCACATCAAAGTTCAAATTTTTCAACGTTGGTATACCATCTTGCCAACTGAAAAGCCACATAATTCAGACCGTTTGTAATTAACACAGTGGTATATAGCAAGCATATAACTATTGAAGTACAAAAAAGCTATTCCTTGTTTTTTCTTCATTATTTTTCATTTACTGCTTTAGCAGAACTTAAAAATATTGCCGACTAGCACATTTAATTACAATTGCATTTTCAACCTAAAAAGTGGTTTGGTTTTTCACTTTAATTCCAATTCCACCTAAAATTTTAGTATATTGTTCTCAGATGGAAAACTACTCGAGATAAAAGGACAACAAGCAGTAAAATTATAGTATAGCACTAGCAACGGGTACTAGACGCCAGACACCGCATCACTAACCTTGCTGAAACATTTTGGACATGGACTCGTGGTCGAGTTCTGCTTTCCTGTGTACTAGGCTTGATATTGAGATGTTTGTTGATACCTTGTTCTTCCAAAAGTAGAAATTCCTTTGAAAAGACAAGAGGATAACACAAAAGAAAAATGGTTTTATCACCGCAATTATTTCAATGTTGAAAAAGAAAAATTCCATATAATAATAACAATCAGACGAACAAGCGTGTAAAAAAGAAACTGCATATAACAATCGGGTAAGCTACGAAACTCAGCAGAGCGGCAATAAGAAACTAATAGTAAGTCATTAAATTAAATGCTCCTACTCACTACTTGTTCTGTTTTTTTTAAAAAAAGGTACAAGTTTTTCTCTCATGTTACCTGCATACGGTTAATCGAAATAACCAATTCACCAATACAAGCTGCCGCATTGGGAACGTAGTACATCATAATTTCGGTCATCACGTTGAAGATAGCCACAGCAAAGAAGGCCTTGTCAGGAGTAACAGAATATCCCATAAGGCCGTAAGTTAAGATGGCGAGAAAGGGGACGAAAGTAAAGTTTGAGGTGAACAGGCCCATGAAGGAGGCTCGCAAGTAAGAACGACGCATAAGTGCCTGAATCTCTTTCCTAGAAACGATAAATAACGAGAAAAGCTCATAAAATACCAAAGTGAACACAATTTTTCGTTTCCGACTCGGTAATCAAAAAAGGTTCATACTTTCGAAGAGTGTTGATCACTTTAGCAAAGGGTTTTTCCCAGGCGTAGCATTTAATTAGTCGCATAGCCATGATGATTTCATTCATGATCCTACTTCGCTCGTCCGTTTGTTCCGCAATTTGCATTCGGAAAATAGCTGACAACTTGCCAATGAAAACTGTTTCGTTCATTTGATCCGTGGGGAGACGAAAACAAAAAATTGGAGATTTTGAAGCACGTTGGAGGACAGATACCGGCACATGTGGAGAGTTACGTGTGCGTAGGTACATGATTAAGAGGAAGAAAAGGTAAAAGAAACATGAGAAAATATAAAATTGAGAAATTTAAGAAAATGAAGCATTTGTATGAAACAAACTGGCTACTACATTACTTTTCCATTACTTTAAACACGCAATCATATACTACAAAATGTTAAAAAAGATCGTGCGAGTCGAATCCATGTGCTGTCTAGTCCAGCTTCATCATATTTGGAGGTGGGAATACGTTTTCTTATGTATGTCATGTCTGTTCGTGTGTTGTGTGATCACTAAAATACTCCCGTAGCAGCTATTCTAATATAACCCGTACATCTAGTACCGTTATAGGTGGCATTGAGACTTATGTTGTATCATACTGCTATTACATAAAGATAACTTCTGACTCGTGTAGACGGGGATAAACTCTTTTAAACTGAAATTGTGAAATTAGAAAATTGTTTTCAGGAAATTTTTTTTAAATGTGAAAATCTACAACAAAGTTTGAATAAAACTGTACGTAGCTAGAGAATAAGCTAACTCATATTCTGATTCTCATATATCAGAAAGCACAAAGTATGCTTATCATCGTTTTATCACTACTGATCACTCTCTGCTGCTTCTTAAAAACTTTCTGGCAGTATATTTTCCATAAAAATGTACGAGCCAACTAGAATGTTATATTTTTTCATTATTCATTCATTCCTACCTGACCTTGACTAGAGCAGTCAACTTATTGTTAGTAACTCGCTGGTACCTTGTTAGCAACTGTGTTTGTTCGGAGCAAAGGGGTTGAAAATTGACAAATGTAATGGAATAGAGTAAGTTACCATATTTAAAATTTGGAGGTATCAGGTATCACATTAGTTATCACACACGTGTATCTTAGTCATTCATTATACATACACTGAATAGGTACCTTTGTTAGAAACTGTGTTAGTTTGGAGCAAAAGGGATGGAAATTGACAAAAGTAATGGAATAGAGCAATTTGCCATATTTAAAATTTTGTGGTATCACATAAATGATCACACACATGTGTATCATAGTAGTCATTACTTACATTGACTAGGTGATAGAAGGAGGACGTAACCGACACCAGCAAAGGCAGCATAGCCTAACTCACGGTAGAGAATGTAAAAGAAGATGATAAGCTGGACAGGTCCCACGAAAATGAAGGCTACAAAGTGAAGATTGTAATCGAAACGACTGACGTCATTGGAGAGAAGATTGACAATTTGTCCGATGGAGCTTCTTCCTTGGGCTGCTTTGCTGAGACGGAGTGCCTGAAAAAAGGAAGATAAATTAGATGGCATTATTTTAAACTTTTTTATGGTGAAACCTTGTCTGGTCTCTACCTACTCGGGGTACTAACAAGTATGCACATTGAACAAGTATGCACTGCAACAAAGAATGATACTTCATACATAAATCTAGCCGCACGATAATAATAATGGTCACAGAAAAGCCAGTAGTTTTTCTACAATATCACACAATTTACTTTCATTAGTGTCTGGAGGCGGGGTGGCACATGTCATAGTCATGAAATGAATTCTACAAGAAACGTCATTGTGGACGGGAAAGGGAATAAAAATATTGCAAATGGTATGTAATTTTTAATAAAACTTGAAAACTTGTTTCTACTATTTAAAAAATCGGCAACTTGGTATGTGATTTGTTTATGATGGTTTATGTAACTACTACAAATATAAAAAGACGATGAATTATACGGTTTACTGGCAATGGCAATACATACTTTACAGAATTTATACTTTTACCGTCAATATCAGCGTTATTTTTAAAAAGCAATTTTTGTCTACAATCGAAAATTAGATTTAAACTAATTAGGATGACCAGTAGCATATAGCAAGCTTTTCCCTTTTTTTAACAGTACCATTACTTTATTACACTAATGATATTACTATAAAACCTATGTTTAAATGTACTGATTAGATAATGCTATCGCTGTACCCAGGGCCATTGATTGTTCTCTTAACTCATAACAATTAAAATGTTCCAATGTGAGAAATATTTGCACCAGTTCTTGGTAAATTCCATTGTCATTCAGTGTAAAAAAATAATTTTGAACTTTTAGACATTTTGCTTCACCCAGCCTTCATTATAACATATCTTCTACCATTTCAGGCTAACATCATCCATCACCTTCCATTCAGCTCATAAATTGTACTACTTAAAGGAAACAAAAGATAAGACTAATGGAATCTACAGGAAATCTTCCGCATTATTCGCAAACCATGATAATACCAGCAAACATCAGAGCAATGTTTGCGTCATCATAAGCTACACAGTAAAGCAGAGGCCAGTTTTATATTAAACCTTTATTATTACCACGTATTACTATATATCAGGTTAGAGGTATTTCATTCCAGTAGATAACAATTCATCAGAAGAGCCTAATTTTACAATTTCCTGATCTTACTGAAATTCATAAAGCTGGAAGCGGCTTGCGTGAGAACGTTCTCAAGAAGCGAGTAGTACTCGAATGACTATACCGATTTTACCAATATTAAGCGAAACTACACGTCGAGCATTAACAGACATTAACGGTCAAAATGGGGTTGAAATAAAGACAAAACAGGAAATTTGACACCACATATACTGGCTACACCTACTTCATGAAATAAGTTGATTGAAAACAAACCGCTCCAGTTGCCCGCAAAAAAACATCTGGCGGAATATTTGTTTAATTAAAGACAAAAGTCTGGCTAGCTAAAATATTGCGTTCTTAGTGAAAACCATTCTTATTCAGTAAAACCGCTCAAACTCAAGACGGTGTTGGTGTAGGATTATTGACTACTCTTTACGCACAAAAATTGAAATGTTATTGCCTTTAGTTTCAGCACACAATGACATAATTTCGTCAAGATGACGTGTTTTCAAAAGTAGCCCCAATTTTGTTTTCACAAATTGCAAGAACAATCATAATTATTAGACTTGTATTTTTAACAGATACACAACAAAGACGCGTAAAGCATGAATTTGGAAATGCGCATTCATAAGCACTAATTACAAACCCAAGGATACTTGGTTTGACAGCTAATACTATCGAACAACTCAATATCCCCGCCTGACATCTTGACACAATGAACCATTAACATGCTTTTTCTAGCTCTGTATTTTTTTGCAATTCCTTAGTTAGGTGCTAGTTTGGAGACCTAATTACGTAACAACAATAGAGTGAAGCAAGAGTGTATGAACATAAACCACACTTTAACCTTGACTTTGACTGGAGTGGGATGGCTGGAAAGGGGCATTTGAAATGAATATCTACCTACTTACTTGCATGTTTTTTATCTTTTTACTCTTGTGTGCTTATCTGTATCTGTCACGCATATGTTAGCAAGTCCCAAATCCTAATAGAGTGTCAAATCTACCCATATTTAACGACAAAGGAAAAACAAAAGAAAATATTTCGCATTTTCATCCTTTTGTTGTGGCTGCTGGTATCATTCTTAAATTCATGCGGACATCATTATAAAAAAGCAAAAAGTTAATTTTCCTTAGAAAGAAAAAAAAGGAGCTGTAAATTGCATAATATTATTAATGTTCACTGAAACCTGAATATGCTATAGGCACGAAGACATATTGGTAGGACTGTTCATAGCATCTCAGCCCAAACATAGGTTTATTGCTAGTAATTTGCTGATTGCATTGTTTTTATATGTACATGTCTTAACCCATTCAGCTTGTTAATTTTGCCTTTTCAACTTACCTTTCTGTAAATGAGTGAAGAGACCGCAACTCGACATTTCATTCCTGAAATACACATCTGAAATGCGGTGGGATGATTTAGGAGAATGTGAAGCAGGGTGGTAATGCAAACTCCAGCGGCATAAAGACACTGCCAACCTATGTCAGGTTCCTTGTCGTTAAAGGACCGTATAAAAAGTTTCAGGAAGATGGGTTGGGCCCCTCTGCATAAAGCAAGAAAAGGGTATAATTATAATTAGTGAAAATGTCTAACATTTGACATTGTTTGTTTATTTAATTATCCGTGTCATCATCTTGTCATCATAGTCTGTGCGTGACCACTAATTGTTAGAGGTCCAACAACATATCAAAAATGAAGGTTGTAACGATATGTACATT
This sequence comes from Callyntrura sp. NNG-2020, assembly GCA_027744055.1. Taxonomy (NCBI): domain Eukaryota; kingdom Metazoa; phylum Arthropoda; class Collembola; order Entomobryomorpha; family Paronellidae; genus Callyntrura; species Callyntrura sp. NNG-2020. The sequence continues at coordinate 5,838 of JAHZNE010001459.1, read as the reverse complement.
GTTGTTGCCTCTCTGTTGTCTGTCGCTGGTTTGTACTTTGTGCGTACGAATTAAAATCCCCATTCTTATTTTAGAATAAAATAGCATTACTTGCCTGACAATCCACGCGTCAAAGCAAAAGACTCCCACGAAAACAAAGTAGCGGGTTCCGAATGCCTTCATGAAGGCCCTAAGCAAGCTTGGGCGTCCTCCTTGCTTCGTAGATCTGGCCAGTTGTTCATCCCATGTTCTGGTCATTCAAGAGAAAATACAATAACATTAACACAAGTAGTACGTAAGATGCTAACAAATCCGGCATAATCACATCTGAAGCATGTTAACTAACAGGTTTTATGGCGCCGTTGTCTATATGAACAGAAACAGACATAGTAAGTAATAGGTAGGTAATAACTGACGACAAGAATGAAAACTCGTTTTTGAAGTTATCGGTTGCTGTTCAATATCATGTGGCATGTACTTTTATCGGCATGTGGCGGATTTTTTTTGCATTTGTCCACGGAAAATAGAAATTTGCAAAGATCAACGGAACGGAAAGTAATTTTGTTCAGCCTTAATCATGGTATGACGGCAACGTTTTATTTAGTAGATAGTGGCATGCTACTTGTAGTTGTACTATTTTTAAGCATGTTTTTCAATCTTGGCATTTTCTGGATTGGAATGTGTGTAAAGTAATGCAATGTAATGTGGTTTTTATAAAAAAAACAGTCACGACGTTTTTTTCAAAAGAATAGCCACTTTTGATATTTCTTAAGAAAGATCACATTATCATACCGGTTAAACTTTTACTTTTCTATATCGTCTGATGCGGTATTTTAGAAATGGCTATTTTTATGTTGATACTCAGGTATACCTTTTGAAAACGAATGCGAAACTCTCACCTATACTCTGCTACGCTACGTTACATGAATATATTCTTCGAATTTACTTTTCTCCGTAGGACTTGGTTTTGTGATAAAAGAGAATTTAAATAGCGTTTAATTCACATTCACTTTTCCGTTTTTCAAAAATTGGTACAAAACTGTAGTAGCACATTATCAACTAAACTAATATTAATAAAAGTTCAATTGTGGAAGTAGAATTCAATACGATATAATATAGCATATCTCTATGATTTGTGCGATTTTAGTGAGAAAAAATTGACAATGAATTACCTTTGCAGCCGCGTTGTCAACTTGTCAGCAGTATTGGTATCAGGAACTGCATTCAGGTCATCGATATCAATGTCCTTCTTGTTACCCTTCCTCAACAGCGGTAACATCCAGAGGAAGAGTAATTTGGACAATGGTCCAGCATTTTGCCGTTTATTCGGCTTTTTTTGCTGGGGTGGCTCCATATTACTAGCTTTATTTGTCGATAATATTAATTTTCATAGAAAACTACTTAATGGCAACACAGAAACCTTCCACTACAGTAATACTTTTATGTAGACTAGGTAAGTGATTCAAATTAGCATCATCGATGGTGAAAAATGGTCAGGAAATAACCCTTCCCTGACTTTGCAAATCGTGCAATATAAAACTATGTTGTTTGAAACTATCTTGCCACAATTGACACGACTTTTTCACTTGGTCAGCAGCAAGTATCAACTAAAAGCTAAAACACCTGTTACAATGAGAACGGTTGTATAGCGGGGCCTATGATTAGCACTGAAGTGGCGACAAATATCTACCTCGTACGCCAAATGAACCAGTTTAAATAGTTTAACAAACTCCGCGATACAGCCTAACAGAGAAAGAGATGCAGGTGGTGATATATACTGAATAAATTTGATTTCGCTGTAACAAACTGCGTACGAGAAAAAAAACAACAATCGATTACGTCAATACGAGGGGAGCAATCTGACTTTCATTAGATTTCAAATAACAAAGAGAGTTGCTTGTCTAAAGAAAAGTTTGCAAAAAACATGCATGTATGTATAGTAATTTAAAAAGCACCCACTGAGACCAAGCAAATTCTTTTCCACGAATTTGCTAAGCAAAACGCAACTACGAAATAGTGAGGGACTACGAAAAAACCAGTTCGTTCATATCCTTCTCTCTCAACACGCCGAAGATTTTGCTGACGAATCTTTTGATCAAGCAATATGTACGACAATCGTTCACGAATTTATTTCATTCAATTCCCACCGGACAGGCACCGCAGCACTACTATACTAGTACAAAACACTCCAGTGCAGTGAGGTTGAGTGGGTTTATATTGGCAAATAAAAACTGAATCTTAAGCACAACGTACGACAGGCGAGCGTACAGGATTTATTTGACAGCTTCAAGACTTTTTTCCTGGGTGTATGTGCTATGCGGTCAGTAAATTTATGCTCGCACTTAACGTTTGTATAATGCACCAGTTCCACTTAAAAGTTTATGTTCCAAAAAATTATAGATTTCTTTGTAGAACACACGTCAAACAAAGTTTTTATAACGCACCCCTTGCAAATAAATGAATTATAATTCAGAAGGTATCATTTGTAGCAAGTGCAAAAGTGACTAATGGGAATAGGTTGTGCGTAGCACTTGTCAAAACACGCCATGCGTATAAGGCGTTCGCCGTACAGGCCATGCCACGTGTGTGGTCCCCTTTAGTTTCTTATTGCAGTTTTCGAAAAATCGGTTTTTAGTATAATTTTTTTGATTCTCCAGCAACCAGCCTTGGTTTATGTTTACGCTGGTCTGTCTGAGACCAATCTAAGTTAACCTTGCACTTCTCCTGAGTATTTTATTCCTTTCTGATTTTTGTCTGAAAATCAACAGCGAATACCACTACATGCAAAATCAAAATACAATACTGGGTCACGACGAGGAAAATACAAGCTAAGCACTATGCAAAATAATAAACATGATCCGCTGCAGAAGAATGGGAAAATTAAAGGCAAAAAGCTTCATGATTTTATTGTAACGTTTGTTAACATCACTAGTACTCTCCATTCTTCTATTTGTACCTACACCATTCTTGTGGAGATCCATAGTTATGATGTGTGTATGGAATTGAGAAATTTTTGGAATACATGCGGGCGAAGAGCACGATGTGCGTATAGGTATCTAGCTACCTCTGTAAAGTTAGGTTCAAGTGGAATACACATATATACAAAATATACAATGGGTTTTATTTCTTCAATCAAAACACATATATGCATTTATGTATATACATTCATTGTAGCAAAGCAACAATGTGGACTATGGACTTGTGATGTTGTACGCTTTTGATTAATAAATGGCCTTTATTGGAGATTTTGCAAGGTGAACAGAGGATGCCAGTTTTACCAGTGCTTTTAGCTGGCGGCGTTCGCCGGACGACTATGGTTTCGTTGTGCAGATGGTGCGATTCTCCATTACAATCAGTGAGACTAGAATAGCATTACTATTGGGTCCATTTGCGAATTTGGAGGTTACGCATGGTTATCTTGTACAACAGCAAATACATTATCTACCACTACCGGTAAGACTGGAATGGATAGCTCATGATGCAACTGATAACTCGGTTAAATACATATTCATTTAGACTGTTGCTGTTTTAGGTACAATTTAGTAATATATTGTATGCTTGACTGCTGTTAGAAGTATTTTAGTGCACTGGTTCTCGGCGTGGAACGTACTGGGTTTACGTATCTTATAATCATCATTCCTAGAAAAAGTTCTATGAATGCGCTACAATGATAGCGAGATATTTCGGTTTTTCTGGTGTGCACCTACAATTACAGAGTCGATGATTTTTAAGCGTAATGAACAAGTGCTAAGTGGATGTATAAATCCGACGAGGAGCGCAAAACGAACGGATAGTCCAATCTCATTGTAGCGGTACCTACCGATATAAAAAATGCATGAGAACTATTATAGGGTGGTGGTATCAAATCAACTATCAAGTGGCTTTTGGGTAACAAATAAAATACTTCTGATGCAAGTACATGGTGACAAAGCAGAACGAATTTCACCTTTGCCAATCATTTGCCCTTTATTTCAGTTTGACTGAGAAATGCTACAAAGTTTTAGATGTGGAATAACTTGGGGTTCTGAGGATTGCTTCTTTTTTAAAATGCATGTTTTCTACAGCAGCAGCAGTTTTCTATATATTCTACATTAATGATCTTTATTACTTCTTACTTTGCTTTATTTGTATGTTTTCTACAACTATTTAAGTATGACGTTTTTTATTACAAAGATTTTTAAAAACTCAATTTAAGTATACCGATGACTTTGCTTGACTATATATCGACTCGCTCACAAATATAGCTATACATCACTGCTCGGTTTAATGTTAATGTTATTACTGATGTAAAACATAAAAACACTACAGCATGTTGTATGCTGCTTAACTAGATAATTGCACAATTTGGAGAGGTGATGAAGCATACAAGATGTGTGAAGAATGGCTTATTAGCATTGCATTTTATGGGGTTTTGTTTCTGTTCCTTTACCATACCCAATCATTTCATTGACATTGGTCCAGTCACAGTTTCTCACCTTCTCCTTAACCTTGTTTACAATCATGTCTGAAGTTTTTTTTAATTGAACTCCAACAAATTAGGACCTACTACAAAACTTCATATGTTTTGCGTGTTTTGGCAAATCTCTTCCTCCTGTAGTATAGCAGGTTTGCCACAAGGATTTTATGGAAACAGTACTTTGAATATAAAAATGATGGGTTATGAATAAAATTGCCATTTGCCAACGGAAGCGATTTGCATAACAGCAAACCGTACACTTGAGATATTGTGTTTGTCATCGCGAGTGTAGTACAATGCGTCAGTGTGGTCACACAAGAAGGTCAAAGGTAACTGGTAAACTTGATACTTCCCATTGTTGTTTGTTAGTTAAGTTGACTGTCTGGTGACGTGATGATGAGCAAAACCACCTGTCAGCAAGCCGGAAAGTGGTATATATGTGTACCATGTACCTCTCGCTCGTCAAGCTTCGTCATCATTATAAAACCGAGCGATACATGCTACTTTAAAGCCACTAACCTTAATGCTGCAGCAAACAAACGAAACGAATATTATTTTTTATTTTTACTTAAAAACAATAAACATTTTTTAAATAATAAGTTCGTTGGGCCTTGCCATTGATCTTCACAAAATCTAGTTAGACATATCATATGGTATTATTAGTGTGCGTTGTATCTTGTAACACAATCGTACAATTCATGTATTCTGATGAGTAACGTGCGAAAAAACTAGAATATAATTCGATGAGCATGATTTGACGTTCCTGAGGGTGCATTTACTGATGCTAGAATAGCAGACCTGAATGGAAGTGAACGAACACTCACTACGATGTACTTCTTTTGTTTTCCATTTCCACACAAGACAGGAATAAAATGTATGAAGTGACCTCCACATTAAAGGTCACTAGGCACCAAGTTTCCAGTGGCAGTACAGAGTACACACATTGTTTGTAGTTAATTGCAGTCACAGAAGACCGTTTTTTATGTCAGTAGTAGTAGACAGTATTAACTTAAAACAGTGGTTACACCGCATCATCTACTGCTCCACCATCAGACTTGTTTTGTGGTGGTGTTTATATTATGCTAATACTACCAACGTAATTATCGTTAATAAATCAATTAAAAATATTTACCCATGCGTGCAGCCAAATGTGAAAATGGTACGGTACTAATGGTACTGTACTTATGTGTATCGTTGTGTAGGTATACACAATTTATTCTTCTGATTCGTGGCGATAATCACCATTACGTGTAGACAAAGTGGGCCAACTGTGAAAATAAAAAGTATTGAAAGTAGATTAACATGGAACGGTAATAATGGAACAGTATCCATTCATTCGTAACAATTGAATCATTTGCATTTTCTCATCTTTTCATTTTGGATGTACCGTTATAATAGCAACG
>JAHZNE010001458.1:0-12033 GCA_027744055.1 Callyntrura sp. NNG-2020 | reverse complement strand
AATAAAATGGTAAAAATACTTTCCCGTTTTCAGAGGGCTTCTTCAGTAGTTGCTGTAGTAATCGTCAACAACTGCAGTTGCCATCCTCGAGAGTCACAGAGAGCCCCACACAACAAGCCCTGGTCATGGTAAAATGACTTTTCTATAAAAAATCAAATATGTAGCAGCTTTTCACAATAAATCAAATCAGTGTGGCGATGGTGGTGGTGGTGGTGGTGCTGTGGTGCTAGCTTTTATCCAGCAGATCTGAGTCTGTCAAAATCAGGCAGGCTGACTCGCTCTCGGCCTGTCTGCTATTGTGTGAATGTGCCTGGGCATTTCAGGGATAAATGAATGAATGAAAAGTGAAACAAAAAGAAATAAAATTTCATAAAGCTCGCAGCATGCAGCCTACAAAAAAAAAGGTTCCCCTCTCATCAGCCTTGCATAATAATATTAATATATTGGCTCCCTCACTCTCTCTCTCTCTCTCTCTCTACAACATCTACTCAATATAACTCGATTTTTTTATGTTTGCCTCTTAAAAAACTCAGCAGTGTTCCCTCAAGCTTGTTTGTCAGTAGTAATAGGCCAGATAGGTGCAGACGATAGGAACATACTACTCGCTTTCCAACGTCATTATATGATACGATCTTAATACTCTACACACTTTAAAAGAATAATCTGGAAAACAATACAACAAAAATAGTCACGAGTGACTATTTACTTGCTTCATGGTAGATTTTATTGGATTTGGATGAAACCATGTGGAAAAACAAAAGAATTTTATTTTCCAACGGAGTTCCATACACCAGCAAATTTAAACTGGAAAATGTGAGCGACGTGACGTGTGTGTGTGTGTGTGTATTACCAGCAGAGAGGTACTCCTCAGGATGATGATGCCATTTTAAACAAACAAAAAGGGATTTTTAATAATATTTCCGTCATTCGCGATGCTGATAATACATTCCTTCCTACTCGCTAAACAACTTCACCAAAAACTTGCTTTGATCTGTCCTCTTTCATCTCCCTCTCTCTCTCTCTCTCTCGCTCTCTCTGTCTGTCTCCCTACTCCAAACACCCGTTATACAAATAACGGACGCACGCTGATAATTTCCTAGCGGTATTTATAATGAAATCATGGCCTAATTTACATAATTGTTAATAACGCGCGCACGCACACTTTACAGACAAAAACAGTTAACACTGAATAGAAAGCAGAAAGAGAAATGTGCCAGATAACAAGGCATATGTGTATATATATGTGTGTTGGTTGCTCGTTGCTCCCTCTTGTATAATTCGGAACTTTGGTGTGTGCTGAGTGTTCCGTTTACAAGATTTAAACTGTGGCCTGTGTTTATACGTGCGTGTGTTGGTACAAACAATTTTTTGTGTCGTTGGTTTGAAAATTGAAAGGTTTCATGCTTTACAAAAATAAATCACGTAATATTAGAGCAACCCTTTTCCCTCCATCCTCCAGGGAACGAAGTTAAACAATTGATGATGATACGACGGTGATGATGATGATGGTGATGCTGATCATGATAATGACAGTATAGTGGTCTACTAGTGAAGTAATCATTCAGTCAACAAGATGGACGGAAGAAATTAGTCAGAAGGGAATCCAACATTTCCTTTGCAACGCTCCAAAGGCTAAAAACAACAACCCCATAGCCTCCCTTGCGTGTGCTACTTCTCCTGTTGTACTTTTTTGGTGTGTCCGTGTATGAAAGCCTTGTTGAAATTGGCTGCTTTCTTTTATCGCCGCTGGAAGTCGGCTGTGTGTAAGAAAAATTACCCGAGTTTTATCGTCATTACTTTATTATCATTTATCTTCCTTCTAAACGAACAACAACAGGAGTAGACAGCAATTTTCTCTGATGGGTGATCTATTGCCTATCATCATCATCTTCATTTAATTTGCATGACTTTCTTTCTCTACCATTACCATCACCATCACCACCACCGCCACACAAGCTCGTGCAAGACTAAACTATATGGCATGACATGAGTGATGAAACACGAGATACGACACTTTTTCAATAATATTACAGCAGCCGAGAGTAATAAAACCCACAAAAATGTCGGATTTTTTCCCTACTCAACTCTACTCAAACGAGATGTATTGGGACAGAGCACGCACGTCCGCACGCACGAATTTCCAAAACAAAAAAAATGGAAAGAGAGCGAGTGTATCAAGTGGGAGAAGCCAGAGAAACGGGATGCGTATTTGATGAACATGTGTGTACGGTAAAGGTTTTTTTTTATACCCTAGCCATATTGAAGCGGTTCCTGTTTATTTGTTGGATAAACTTGAAAAGTTTCTTTTTCGGTGTTAAATTAAATATTAACCAGGAGTGAAATCACAGTGAACAGTACACAATACAAACAAAAGGGACAATGTCAACTCTGTCACGTCGTCGTCGGTCGTAAGTCAGTAAAATTACTGGTTGTCCATTTGGCAGTCGGTGTTGTTATTACTGCTTGTCGGTGCATATAGTCCATTGTGAAAAGCGAATGAAAATAAGCCTCCTCGCGATCAATAACTCGGAGGAGACTCCCCCAGAAAGAAAACACGTAATAAATATGGAAGTGTTAAGGAAAGGCAGAATGAAAGAGGCGTCGGGGGTAAAACGTCACTAACAGAAGCACGGCTTGTGCCGTCGGCACACCCTGACACAACATTCTTTGTCATTTTTTGCATATTTACACAGCACATATTCGAGAATGGTATTGCACTCCATTCTCTTTGTCAAGTGGGTATGATGATGACATTTTTTGGGAGTTTTTTTTCTTGTCACAAAATTTACCCCTGTTTTCTGTATCTGTATTTATGTCCGTATGGAGGGTTTTTTTGAAGACCTATATAGATCGTACCTATATGATGCACTCCCTATTTTGCCCGTCATAATTATCTTCGTTTTCGTATCGTTGACGTTGACATTCTTATTGTTGCCCTTATTTTCTCTGTTGCTGGGAGAGTTTTCAGGAAAACCAGTCAAAGGAAAAGAGAAGCCAAATAAAAAAAACGTCGTTAGAATGGACGAATAACACCACAACCGGATAGAAAACATGGATGAATAGATAAAAAAAAATTGAAATTGGATCTGTTTCATCCTCCTCCTTTTCTTTCCTCGCATGCGACGAGGACAACGTTTGCCTGTAATCCACACACACAAAGTCACACACAACATTCACATTATGCGCATTTTATTTCCGTCGCACAGAAACAACAGCTGAAAATCACATTTTCATTTGAACAAACTTTTAGGACACATTTTGAATGGTAATGCTAATATGCATAACTTAACGGTGCCAGTTATAGCTCGTGTGTGTGTCTGCCTGCCTGCCTGCCTTTTTGTAGTTTTCTCCCTTCCCATCAGCATCCATCGGACTGGCCAAAACGCAAGTATAATCGGTGTGAGAAAATGGTATAATAAATGGGACAAAGCCTTTACATAACATCCATCGCTGCTGGCAAAAAAGCCAAGCCGCAGACTTGTGCCGTCGTTCGTGTGTAACATGTTGTTTGGCCTTGCTGATCTTTCCTAGAACGTCCGTTTTCCCCTAAAACGAGCAGCTGTTTTGGGGGAAATGAATCGTTTTCTACTTATAAGGGGCTATGTACGACACAAGGAGTCGCAGCTCATCAGCAGAATTCTTTCCCCAAATAATTACATAATTTATAGATTCATGTGCGGACGTAGGCAGTAGAATCCTACCCTAGCAAAAGGAGAAGTATGCGTGTAACGGCAAAGAGACAGTATATTTTTGATACATTTCAGACATCACAGAACATGAACAGGGTGAAGAGGAGAGAGAGAGAGAGAGAGAGAGAGAGCGACCGGGATTCCAGATTTTTATCCTTGAGAGTGTACTCTTCCCCTCCATCCCTTCCTGCCCTCTTGTTTTCCTTCCTTTTTCCCTATGAGTCTTTTTCCTTCCAGAAAAAAAAGTTTTATCAAATTGAACTTGAGGCAACTCCAAACTTGTCCATTATCAAAGCCTTCCTGTGTATCTGTGTGTATTTTTGTGGTGGCGAATAATGAAAAAGAAAGAGGGTGAGACACCAAAAGTAGCACTCCCACCACAGAACAGAAGAAAAAAATTGGAGAACGGCAGATTGCGTAATACGGCAATAACGAAAATGTTGGTTGGTTGGTGTGTGGATGATTCCTCGTATGTGGCTGCCATATGCATAACATTATTAGAGAGCAATGGTGAGGTGACCAGATTTTGTAGCATGATAGCCATCATAAAAATTTATGAGGAGCAGCAAGACAAGGATTTAAATGTTAATCAGCCCACGCATTACACGTATAAGCAGACACGCACGCGTGAAATAAATTATTTTGAGGAATTTTTTTTAGCAAAGTGCGTGCGTATTGTAGTTGCATGCCGATGATATGACGATGATGACGACTACAATGGTTCTTGTCTTGGCGATGTAAATCCACTCCAACCAATTTGGTTGATGATTGTAATGATACGATAATGTTCTCTTTGACGACCACGACGACGACGATGATGATGATGATGATGACAATGAGCAAACACGATTACAAAAGTACAAGAGTCGGATGGGACAACAAAAAAATCCATTGTATGAATGTGTTTGTGTGTCGGCTTTTCGAAAAAATATGTTAATGTGCTGTGTGGTTAGTAGATGTAAATACGCAACTTTTTACCATTTTAGTTAAATAGCCACATCCGCTGGTCCACCAACGCCACTACTATCATATCACATCCCAACACCACCACCTACCTATTTTCTCTTGTCTACCACAAAATTTCTCTCTCTCTCTCATCTCTCTCTTTGTCTCATCATCGTCATTATCAAATTCGTCGTGCGTGAGTGGGTTGAGTCTGATTTACACGAGGATTGCGAGAAGGAATTATAGATGCCTTGTCTCGTTTAAGAGAATGAAATAATAAGTTGGTTGCCATAAAAAAAACCTTGCTGCTGCTTCTGCTACCATTGCATTGCGCTGTGGATGAGGATGATAACGATGATGAATAATACTCGCTTCAATGCTCACGTCGTCGCCATGCAAAAATTAAAACCATCGTAAAAAAAGCTCCCTTCCCAAACGTCAAATTGTTGGACGCTGACATATGCCGAGTATCTACAAATCGGTATGCTCCTCGAATAAACTCACAGAGAGGCGCCAATTTCCTACCTAAAGCGGGTGTATACGTACAATATACAATTTAAAAAAAACCACGACAACTTTTATTTCTGCAGCCACGGCTGACAACACCGTACCACCACCACCACCAGTAACAAAGATGCAATTGAAGGTTGTTATTTTTTGCAGTTTCGTTTCGTTTGTTATTTTGTCTTTCATTTTTGCTGATGATGTTCAAGGATAACAAAATACTCGCTGGGATTCTCCTTTTAAAGCAGTATTGACGCCGACTGTCATTATTATCATTACTACCGACATTGCAATTATCATCACCAGCAGAGAAGACAAGGCAAAGTGTGTTATTATCAGGGTGACTACCATTACTGCTTTTAAATTTCTGCTCGTTTATTATTTTTTGTCATTTTTAAACTTCTCTCACAGTACACAACAGCACAACGTCCATCTGGTCACTTCACCACCACTCTCGCTCACCCCCAGTCATTCAGTCCGTCAATAGCCCTTCTCTAATGCATTTATCTTTCATCACATTATTGCCCTGAAATGCCATGCACGAAACGGAGTAATTTGAAAAGCAATAAAACTGAGCGAGCAGGCGAGAGAGAAACCGCCGTCAAAGTCAACTCGACAAGTTGAATAATGCACTCTTATCTTCCTCCTCGTCTTCTTCTTCTTCCTCCTTCCAACTTCAGTCATAATTTCCCATGTTTCCTTCTAGTCGATTCACAGATCTTTTTCTTCATTGTTTTCTCCTTCAATGTATTTTGCTGCCAGGGAGAGAGAGAGAGAGAGTCGAAATGTTCTTCACGACTGCTCCCGTCGCCGCGCCACATTCCAAAACTTTTTTCCAGTTGAGTGACTGGAAACATTAAAAATGGAAAGGGTGGATCCACTTTTTCATTTTTTTTTCTTCCTCTTTCTTCCACTCTTGCAATCCCATGAAATAAAAATTAGTATGCATATACGTGGCTTGCCATATTGAAACCGTTGAAGTAATACATTTCTTACACGATGTCTCCCTCTGTGTTTCCCTTCCTCTTAAGATTCGTTTTCTTTGGTAAATAATTTTAGTAACAATTTTAATGGTCTAAGTAGGAAGGAATGAGTGAAAAAGCCATTTTTCTTTGGAGAGGGTGACGGCTACACTGCCCTCTCTGCTCTATTGACGTTGTAGACGTGCTCACTTTCAACTCTTTCGCTTTCCTAATACACAATGAAATAATAGTAATAATAATAATAATAATAATAACACTCAGCAATGATCACTTTAAAGTTTACTTTTAATAACATCATGATTCGATCATTGAGAATAATCAGTGACTCTTGAAAAACATGATGATAGGGCCATTAAGCGTTTTCTACTTTTTTGTTCTTGTGTGTGAGGGAGGAGGAGACTGGGTTCGAATAGAGAGTGTGAGAAAAATAATATGGCCATTATTATTGTTGTTATTATTATTATTATCATTATTATTTAGTAACCCTTTTTATGACCAGTCCCCCGTCGCCATTGTACGAGAACCTTTTTTAAATTTACACGGTTGGACTTTCAAGTAGTTGAAAGAAGAATGCCATCATCTTCAGAAGGCATGCAAATGTGAAATGGCATGTGAGATGCTGTTGATAAGCAGAGTACCACTACTACTTGGTTGTGTTTGTGCCATCACTCACAGCAGCAATTGGTTTAATTTTAACTCGTGTTTTGTCCATCTGCAGATTTTCATCGCCTATCTATCTCGACAAAAGGGATGAAGAAAAAAATGTGCGTCTGTTTAATGTTCGTAGTTCACACCTTTAAATAATTAAATAGCGCTCTTACACAGATCACTATTCGTCATCGTTTTCATCATCATCTCTCTCTCTCTCTCTCTCTCTCTTCAGTACAAATCTACTATCTTCTACTATCCCATTCCAAACTACCACTACACATCAGCCTCCTCCCCATTGCTAAATAGTAATAATACTTTTTAGATTTGTACGTTTGAACTGTTCCTTTTATATTTAATCTTACATCAACTTTTAACAAAACGGCTACACAGCAATATGCTTATGCATGCTTGTACGTCGTGTCGTTTAGTTTTTAATAATTTAATGACTTTACACGGTTTGGGTTTCGCTTCGGTTGACCTAAAAGGAGAAAAAAGCTCAGCAAAAAATAATGAAATGGAAAAAGATGAATGTGTTTTCAATTTCAATTCTCTCTCTCTCTCTCTCTCGAAGAAAAAGAAATGAAATTGTGCTTTCAGATTTGTTTCTACAACATGTTATCCTGAGAAACAACCCTTTCATTTTTTCATCTTTCACACATTACGACACACATTACCAGCTTTAAAACGTCCTTTTTCACCGTCGTATGTTATGTGTATTTGTCACTAGAGAGGTGGAGCGCAGAAGAGTACTTACAACTGTCTCATTTTTTATATTACTATTTTAGCTCAGTGTAATGCAGTGTGCGTTTTGCTTGAGGAGAACGTTCTGAAATTATCACTATCACCACTGCGGTTCTCAGCGGCAGGAGTGGCAGTTTTGTACTAGACGACGCAGTCGTAAAAAATACCCAATTCGACACGGAATAATAATGATGGTGTAATATGCATATGCCTATAAATTCATCAGAGAAGGAAGGAGAGAGAGAGAGAGAGAGAGAGAACGCGCGCGAAAACTAAAAATGTGTAGATAAATGCATCCTTTTGACAGAGAGGCGTAAATAAATTGAAATGGCGTCGTCGTCGTCGTCGGTGGTGGTAGGTGCTGCTGTTGTCATTGTCACAGTTTCAGGATTTTGCGATTTATGTACCCTGTAATGTGGCAGAACAACAACACAATATCTATCAGCAAACGATCAAGCTAAAAAAAACAAAATCCACCGCGAAACGGATCAGAGAGGAGGGATAATGGTGCCATCCCTACAATTACTACTATCAGCGGATAAATAAGCCAGGTTTTTAGACTGTGGCGTTGTTGCCCTCGCGGTAAAGTTGAAATTCGTTACATCGCAAATCTAAACAGCAATTCCTTTGTAGTAAAAAGGAAAATAGCAAAGAAAAAGGATGATGCTGACAGTAATAATAAAATGAATGGAAAATACCGCTTTAAGATTGCTTAATCCAACGACGAAGCCCGACGACGACGACATACAACAACAACAGCACCCTATCAATAATACAAAGAAACGACAACCATTCCATTCTTTCATTCCATTTCCATTTATACCAGTTGTTAGTTACCATTTGCCATTTTCACGAAACAACTTTGCTTCCAGGAGCACACGGCAGGAAGAGGGAGAAACCACTCTCCCGAAAAACGTTTCTTTCACAAAGACGTTTAAATAATAAAGCTTTTCCGCACAATTGTATTGTTTTTTTTTCGTGAAAAGAAACACACATTTTCTTCCCAAAGGATGATGATTGATCAAGACCCGTGAAATAACACAAAAAACGACCAACTGAGAGTTGTTACGTTGATTTTTATTGTCGAGAAAATACCTAGTCGTTGTTGCGTTGTTGCCGTTGCTGCTAGTTGGGAAGTAAAGTAAACTTTGGCATGACAACTGAACATCTCTCTGTCTCTCTCTCCCTCTCTCTCTCCTGCTCGTTTCCTGCCTCTTTATTTCAGTTACAAAAAAGTTGGTCGTTTAAGTAGACAGGCAGACAGCGATCCATGCATGGATTTTACCTAGATATCTTCTCCTAATGGCTTTCTTTGTTCTCTTTGCCTCTTCTTCCTTGACATATACACTTGTTTCTCCAGAAACAAAAAGTAGACAATGAGAGAGAAGGAAGAGTTGAAGAGTTGCTAGTTACAAGTTACACTTTCGCAGGGAAGAAACTGACTCGGATAGGGAAAGACATTGACGAGAGATTGAGAGGCTACTTCTCTACGAAAAAAGAAGAAAGGAAGCATCATTTTTTTCTTCTTCTAAGGAGCATTCCACGTATTTCTGAAGAAGAGTTAGTTCCGTTGCTAAAACAGTCATACTCATCATCATCGTCATCTTCCATGACAACTTGGTCTTCACATCTCGGTAATGACGATGTTGATGTGTGTACCTTGTAATAGTAGTCCTGTGCACACAAAACTCTTTTTTTTCTTCCTCGCTGTCATGCCACCAACTTTTAACATTGCGTACAACAATGATCATGCCAGTCTTTGAATAAATAGTAGAGAGACAATTCCCTCTCTCGCCCCCTCTCGCATATGCAGTCACTCACAGGTAGTAAGTAAATCTGTGAGCTCTCTTTTATTACCTGTTACTCTCTCAGGCCTTGGAATCAGCCTCCAGGCAACAATGTAAATAGAAAGGAAGGAGAACTAAAGGAGAAAAAAAGTAATGCCTTCAGGGCCTCCCCTACTCTCTGCTGTGAGTCTCCTTCTCCTGCTTTTTTGCTGGCTGGTGGTGTGTATGTACGCCTGGCAGAGATTTCTTTCAAGACGTGGAGACATGTTCTGCATTAAATGTAAAAATTACCCGTGAGTATTTTTTCTGTTTGAAAAATGACTTTGTTGTCGCGTCGTCGTCGTCGGCGTCTTCGTTCGTACTGGTTTTTTTGGTACCGCCGAAATAATCACCGCACCAAGCAAACCAATTGAAGGTTTGTGTTTGACTCTGTGTGTGTGTGTGTGTATGAATGGAACGCGGATAGGTACGTACAACGGAGAAATGTTTAGAAACACCAATTTCAGAATGCCTGAACACAAAAACATTATATAACGATGCTTTTGTTTGTTATTTTCAAGACAGATTCGAACTACCAGCAGCAGTAGTAGTCATGCTACTTGTTCAAACGCACCACTACTGACTCCTGTGTTTGCGTCATCAACGTCATCCTTTTAGCTATAAAGTATGTCTATTCAGACCTAGCGGAATCCGACATTATTTAGATCTCCACAAACAAAACGAGAAAAAACGACTGACTCATTCTCTGCATATCTCTCTCTGTGTGTGTGTGTGTGTGTATGTGTATATGTGCAGACTGACTGAATGTTTTGTGTATTTTCCCGTTTTTCCATGCGTTTGCAGTGAGAATGAGGATAATGATGAAAACTAAAACTGGCCATCATTTTTTTCCTGGAATTTAATGCTCACTCCCTCACACTCGATCCCCATAAATAAATGATATGGTATACAAAAATACCACACACAAACACACAAAAATCTTTTTTTTACTCCTTCATTTCACACCATACCGTCATCATTTACCTCAAAAAAGCAAAAAAAAATGCGGGATGTTGGGACTGGCAGAAAATCCCACAATATTTACCAGCCTCGCCACGATGATCGTGATGATGATCATGACGTCGATGAAGTGGCTTTTAGACATTCTACTTGTAAGAAACTACGGCTGCTGTTACTTGCTACCAGTTTTCTAATAAGCTTCCCATCATCATCATCCTCATCGTCGTCACAATTCTTGTGACTTGCAACAGAGATAAAAAAGAAGATAGAACTGGAGAAACACGGTTACCAGTTACCTCCATCCGCATTTTTTTGCTGTTGGGGTTTATATTAGTTATCTGCATACCCACTTTCATATATAGAACACCGGCACGCAGTTGTATATACATACCTAATTCACAGTTTCTCGTAAAATACCTTAACATCTTTCTTCCTTCCTCTCGCGAATGGAAACAGCTAATTTAGGCGAAAGAAAGGAAACAGAAAATTATTTTCCTGTGTCTCTGGCTGGAGCTTCAACTAATGAAATGTTTATAGATAATTTTTCTCCAACCCTCTCTCTCTCTCTCTCTCCGTCTTCTTCCTTACCTTGTGAATTGCCTCGTCATTTTCTCCATTCCCCTTTACTGATGAACGGGGCATTACATCATCATGCGTCAGTGCACCAAGTTATAGGGAAGTGTACACCGGCATTCCACAGAGATAAAGAATTATTCCTTTTGTAGCCTTTGGCTCATTTCTCTCATCTCTCCTTCCTTCCTAATTTTACACATTTCCAGTTTTAAAATAACTTACTTGCCTTTTCAAGTAATGCTGGTTCTCTGGTGGTGGTGGTGGAACGATGGGAGACTTGATTTACATTGGGGAACCCGTCAAGTAGAAGAATTTTAAGTGGAGGTGCCAGCCAGTATGCTAAATAATATTACATTCACCATGCACACACACGCACGCATTCTATTACACCATTACAGCCAGACTTGAAAACAAAAAAAAATCGTGTTATTCCGTTTAAAATAATAAAAAAGTGTTTAAAATCTTTCTACTTGTTCCAGAGTGGTGGTGGTACTAGTGCTAACTCACTCGCCGTCATAAAAAATATGAGGGATATTCTCTACTTTTTTATTACTTTCAACTTCACCAGATTGTTTTGCTGGCATGCCTTCTTCACTGGACATTGAGATCGTGTTGGTACCTCTTACCTTTAACAAGTCTCCTGTTATCCCCGTCTCCTCCTTTCTTTATTCGCATCATCATCATCATCTCGGTTTCATTGCTGGTAGGGGTAGTAGTAGTAGTAGTACTCCCGGCATATTATACTATATTCATTTATTTCAACTCCCTCTCTTCTCTCCATTTTTCGTGTGGTTTGTTTTTTGTTCTTTGCTGGTGGCTTATGAGGATTACCTGCTGTGCTAAGTATGCATGGGCTGTAGTTGATGGTGATGGTCATCCTGGGAGGAGGACAAGGTAGAAAATAGCCAGTGGCTATTTAAAATTTCGGTGGATAATATATAGAGAAGCGAGAGAATGCGGTGCTTCGGATGGATGCAGTCGGTGATGAGATTCTAAATAGCATGCATCTTTTTTTTAATAAACAACCAGAAACATACAGGCAGTCCACAAATATACAACCAAGTGCCGTGTAATGCCGTGTTAGTATTAGGTTGATCAAGAAGAGGACAAAACAAGCAGCAGCAGCACAGTGATAATGTATTTTACAGAAGGGTTGCGCAG
>JAHZNE010001457.1:0-23032 GCA_027744055.1 Callyntrura sp. NNG-2020 | reverse complement strand
GACTTTCAGTGGTGTGGTGGTGATGCTGCTGGGTCGTTTCAAGTTTCGGTAGAATGCACTTCCAGGCTCGGTGTGGCCGTTGGTGGAGAAGAAACCTGTGAAACGGGCGGGCAGTTAGGGACTCTTGCAATCGATAATGATGAAAGTTGGAATACTTCCTGTGGTTCCTGCTGCAAGCCAGAAAGTTAGGAAGAGAAACTAAGTTGAAGATGAGGGTACAGGTAAAAATGGCCATGCCGCGGCTGTATACATTCGTTGCAGTGGACTTTCTCCAGAAAATTGGGAAGGTGAACCGGGAGAAAGGTCTTTATTAAATAAGCGTACCCCATGTGTGTATATATTCGTACTTGGAGTAACCCTTCTCACAAAACAAGTGCAATATGTAATACCCACCGTAAAACGGCATTAACATAGTTGTATACAGCTTATTTCGTTCTACTTTCTCCAAGAAAGCTTGGTAAAAAAGACATATTTTCTCGGAAAAGCGTTTTGGTCAACCTCCCGTAAAACCCCCATAAATAGTGGCCTTTTTTCTTGCAATTTGAAATTAGGAAACCTCTCATCATAACATCATCACAAGAAAGTTTTTATATACCAGCTTATTTCATGATTTTTTCTCATTTCCTCCTCATTTTTGTGATGAATCTGCGGGAGAAAATTGGCGGGCGGGGGAAATGTGGGGAAGAGGAAGCCTATTAACTGTTAAAATCATACATATGATGTATTAGTGTATAGATGTAGGCAGGTATGTATGTATTTTTATTTACTCCCGTTTTTTTGCTGTCGGTGTCAAACGTGGTACTTGTCTTGTCGTGTGATGAAAGAGCGTTTCTTATACATGCTCTCTATCTACTTGGGTATGATGCAGAAACCTCGATTACTTTTATTTCTGCTGCGTTGCCTTTTATTTTCTTGTTTAGGTGCATTCGTTTCCCTTCTTGGGATTCTTTATTCTTTCTTTAGAAAAAAGTGGTTTTTATACCGAGCGTCGATAAGGATTATTCTGTTTTTCTTTCTCTCCAGGAATGGAAATAAACTGTTTAGAGTATTTGGTGGTGGTGATGGTGGTGGTGATGGTGGTGGATGGGGCACTAGCAAATAAGGTACTCTCCTTTTTTCAAAGGTATTAAATTGGGTATTAAACTTTTTTCCGCTGCTTGCCTCCCAGTTCCTCACATGACTGGATCTTAGAATGGGAGCAGCAAGAAAATTCACCAAATACCCACCATCTCATCTCTTTTCATTTACTATCCAGCGACCGACGTGTAGTTGCTCAGCTTTCTCCCTGTTTTCCCCACCACCGTGACGACGGCTTTCTTCTCTCTTCTTTTTTTCCATCGTCAGTTTTGTTTCCTTTACAATAACAGAGTTCTACAATCATCCTCCCCACAGCTATACAGTACCACACCACATCCCAGACAAATAAAGAGAGAGAGAGAGAGAGTGAAAGAGAAAGAAAAACCTGCTCAAAATTTGTTCCCACTATTTTCTCCCCCTGATTCCCTTTCACCGCGGCGGAACAATGCAATTACCGCTAACAAGCATAAAACATGCTGTTAGTTTTTTTTTCATAAAAAGTCTAGGGAAACAAGACAAAAAGAGTGACAACGAAGCAAGAAGTGAAAAGGGAGGAAACACAAACGGGAAAATAATAGGAGACGTACAACTGTGATCACCATCCGCGGCAGCATCACTCATGTTTTAGGGAGTACTCTACGGTGAGGTACTGGGAGACATTTTTCTCCTTTGTTGCAAGCAAGGTTCATTGTACTGTCGCAGCTTTTATAAATTTTTTGAGATGTTACCACCGATGCTGTTATTCAGAGAGAGAGAGAGAGGGGGGGAAGGGAGAGAGGAGAATGATGGGAATTCAAGAATACCATTTTTGTTCTATTTGATTAACTCTTGTTAACAAATGCGAAGGGAAAAACAGCATTTTGTTACAAAACAGACAAATTGGGTTTTCTTATTGAAGCTGGAGCTGGGTTGCTCCGTACACGAGAAGGAAATTTAAAAAATTGGAAAATGAATACGGGGTGGTGGAACAAGTCGAAACAAAACATATTGAAAAGGTTTTTTTTCTCCCTCTCTGCCGGTTTACAATTCACTGGCTCTTGTTTGTGTTTTATCACACCATCAGTCACCACCACACCACTATCACACGGTACACTCGTTGGGTGTTTTTTGTTGTCTTTACAAATGAACGGAATAAAGTTTCCGGCGAAAGAAAATAGCTGTTTGGAGGGAGGCTTTCTCATTTTGTCAAATTGAAAATTTCTCTTGTTTCCAATTTTGTTTTACAAGATTGCTTATTGATAATGTTGGGATTATTAGGAACATTTTTTCATTTCGTTGTTGCTTGTAAAAATCTATTCAGGCGCGAGTATTACATTTCTTCTCGCCCGCCTTCATTTTACCACCATTACCTCTTAGACTGTAGAAAGAAAGTATTAAAATTAAGGAACTTTTTATGTGAAAACCTCATTAGTACCATTAATGTTGAAGAGAAAAGCAGTATGCGGTTGCATGATCACTAGAAACACCTTTTGTTAACATTTTCTTTATTATTTTTTTCGCTTTTTCAATCATAATAGTTCGAGTGCGGTAGTTCTTGTCTTGTTGTAGTAGACACAAAGGATACTTCCGGATGCGAACGCCTTATATATCGAACATGTGCTACCTTGCCGCGTCCTTCACAAAAAAGAAATTTTCTTCTTGGCTAAAAGGTGATTGGCTTTTTTCTCCAGAATAATATTTATGGATCTTTTGTGTTCTCTTAAAAAATGGAACAAACAGCTAAAGTGTTGTGCACTCTTACTTTCACTCTACCCACTCACCTTGTCATCTTCATTGACGGCGTAGCTTCATATATACTTGCCGAGAGTGGCTTCTAGCACCACAGAAGCGAAAAAGTTTTCCAAGGTTTTTTTTCTCTCTCTCTTCCGCNTATATACTTGCCGAGAGTGGCTTCTAGCACCACAGAAGCGAAAAAGTTTTCCAAGGTTTTTTTTCTCTCTCTCTTCCGCCTCCCCTCCATCCTCCAAATTATGTTTCATCGTAAACGACACACACTCACTCTGGTGCTCCCTCGGTTTGTGTCAACTTGTTCTTTTATGCTTCATCCACAAACTATTATCACGGGCCAACGATCGCTCGCTTACGATAGGAAAGTAGGTATTTTTAAAGGAGAAAGTTGTTTTTGTTTGGATTAGACATTTTCATGTGTTTCCTATCTCTCTCTCTCTCTCGTCTCGTTCCAATGCCTTCTAGCTGCTTGCATGCAGTCACCTGGTAAAAAAGTTGAACGTAGAAAGCGAGAGCTTTTGTATGAAAGTGACAATGCGGACGAAAAAAGAGAAAGGCAGAGACAGCGTGAGAATTTTTTCTTTTTTTACTTCACCTTCGTTTTACTCTCTCTCTCTCTCTCTCTCTTCCCTATTATTTGATAGCAACTGTTCTCCAACAAGGTAAACAGTACAACAACCCCGTCTTTTTCCTCTACGCAACCACCGTATTACGTGGGCTCCCATTTACGCATCTCCCTTGCGCACCAGAGAGAGAAAAACTTGGGCACAACGAAAAGTAAGAATAAAAGGATGATAATGTTCGAAACCCCCTTTCTCTCTCTTGGTATGTCTGTTTGTGTTTTTGGCCTTGTTGGTTGCTTCCTGCTTGGATGAGATGATGTCACTAGAGAATTTCTGTCTAAAGTCAATTACATCTCACTCTATCCCAGTCTCGGAGTGAAAATAAAAATAAAAACTTGCAACGACTTATACGCAACTTTAGATAAAGCCCCCACTACAAAACATACATTTTTTGTGGATGCCGTTTTTTCCTTGTCATCATCATCATCAGCAGCAGCAGCATAGAAATGGAAAGGTTGTAAAAATTCCAAGGCTGAGGTATAAACACGCTTTCAGGTACATTTTTTTCTATATGCTCGGCTCTGTGCAGGGTTGATATAGAGGAAATTGTAGTATGTGACACTCGATACGGTTGTGTATCGCTTTTTATGAGGCTGCATAAGCTTAGTTAAGTTACTGTCTATCTTATTCACAGATAGAGCAAGACACGTGAGTACTACAGCGCATTAAGTATTTTATGCTATTTTTGTTGTGCAGGGAAAAGGTTGCGTTTTCTGCGTGTTGTCCCTTTCCCGTGTTTCAAGCTAAGTTATGACTGTGGGGGGAGACAAGAGAGAGAGAATGAATCCCTCGTCATATTTTACTATAGTTACGGTTACGATCAGTAGTGACTACGAAGAAAAGTACGACGTGTGTGGAAGCCCAGGATGAGAAAAATGACAGGAGGAAGACAGTTGTAAAGGAAGAAGAGTATGATGGCGTGTAAGTATGGAAACAGGGAAATGGATGATGTCAATACATTTTATGTATGATTTGCCCGTTTTTTGTATGCATTATGCATACAGCATAAATGACAGAACGTATAAAAAAATGTAGCCGTACGTGGCCCCTGTGTACAACTAGGGAGAGAAACGGAGAGAAACGTTGTGTGTGTATGTGCGGTACGGAGGAAACGAGAAATGTAATTTCTTTCGACTGGTTTTCGTCAAAATTTTGACAAAATCCCAACTCGACCAGTTTCATCTCTTCTGCTTCACTGCCTGCTGCTACTGCTGCTGTTTTGATGTATTTCAGAGTTTTTGGAAACGGCAAAAAGGTGTAATAAAATGTTTCTTTTGGCGAGTGCACAGAGAGAAACAAGTTTGTAGCAAGTGTAGTATAGTGAGGGATTGAAATAGGTACGTAGTACGAATACTGGGATGCATCAATGAAGTTGAAAATGATGATGTGTGAGTGCTCAAGCTCTGCTCAGCGGTGGAGATATATTTTTGGCAAGGTATAAAATGATGAAGAAGTGGCACCAACTTTTAGTGCAACGCTCTCTCTCTCTCTCTCTCTCACTCACTCTCTGTGGTACTCCTGTCTGCTGTGAACCCGGGCTTGGGTAAACAGGAACAAGAAGACGAGCGTGAAGTTTAAACAGTGGAGATAGTTGGTAAATAAATGCAGGGACAAGAAGCCGTCGAATTTTCATGGTCTTTCCGGGCTTTTAAGTTCTTCCAAGGATACTCTTGCATTTTCCCTTTTATCATCCCAAATCATAAATTTTCTCTTTCTCTCTCTCTCTCTCCGTCTCTTTCCGTCTCCGGTTATTCACCAACGTTGTTCTTTTCGATATGAGCAAAGGGGGAACAGGGTTCTCCAGTCAAAGCTTTTTCAAGACTGGGATATTGCTGATGATGATGATGATGGTGTTTATACGACGGAGAGAAAACTGATGCAAAGAACTCGAACGGAGACAAGGAAAACGACGGCGACTTGACTTTTTACTCCGAAAGACAAACAAGTAGTCATAATGGAATGTGAAAATGTAATGGGGTTGCCGGTGTTGTTACATAATAGGCATGGTGATGATGATGATGACGATGACAATGAGTGGAAGAAAGCACTGCCCATTTTCTGCTTCACTGTTTCCCTGTCGTCTGTTGTACTTTCTTGTCTTTTGTCACACGAAACAATCTGGACGTTTTTTTCTGCGTCGGGACGAGCTTCACGAAGCAGACCGGGAGAGGATGACGGGAAGGAGGAAAAAAAGAAGAGAAATCTCTTTGCCTTGGTGTCACTGACTCTACCCTTTGGCTGCTCTTTGTTTAAACAAGACTGATTGTCACTTTTCTACTCGAAATGTTATTTCCGTGCCACCCCGACTAAACAACGTTTTAAGCGGGGGACCAGAGACATCGGGTCTGGAAAGGAAGAACACACCATGTCTCCGACAATTACGCTTGTAATGAGATATATAAAGGGAAAAGAGCGGAGCGAAATTGAGTAAAAGCATTAAACGAACGGCTGCTCTCTTCCGAAATTTGGGTAGAGTACTACTAGTTGTATGTCTCTGCTGCAATAAATACTAGCGAGAGATGCATTCGAACGGAAAATGTAAGTGGACGGAGACAGAAAAAAAATAAGTGGGGAAAATGACTCAAATTAGAAAGTAAGTACATACATGAATGCAGACAGACTTTTCTTTTTTTAGAGAAAGTTGTATAGCCAGCACGTTTGATTTCTACAGAGTTGATGTATCGTTACATATTTTGGCGCCTGTGGAAACGATGTTGTGAATTGATTTTTTTTCATTCTTTTAGTATGAGACATGAAATTCAAAGTGCGTTCCATTTGCATGTCTGATAAATCGGTCTTGTATTAGTTGTTTCAACATAGTAGAAAAACAGTACGCTTGCATGTGCTCCCTAACCGAGAAAAACCAATAATGGCCCATGTCGTCCCTGTAAAAGACGGCTTCTGGTTAGAAAATTCCCATTTAATGACCATCGTGAGTGTGGTGACCATGCAAAAATGATGAAGAAGGCAAATTCCTCTCAAATTATGTGCAATTAGACTGAATTGCTTACTGTGCAATGCTCCGTTGAATGTAATATATATCGACCAAACTGCATGTTCTTTATGAAATTTCGGTTGACCTTCAAAGTATAGATAGCTACACAAACTACACAAGTGAAGTTAACGTTTAAGGTGAAATGTTATGAAGGAAAAGGTTGTTTCAAGGAAAAGTCATTTTCCAACCAACTTTTTGTCCTTCATTCTCCCGTCGTGTCGTCATGCTTTAAGTTGAATGAACGCGATTTTTAAATATATTTTTTCTCGTTTGAGGTTCACAAAATTGAATCCGCCTAAATTTACGTCATCTCATTAAAATTTAAATCTGCCGCTGTTTTCCTTTCGCTTATTATTTTTTTTACCATCCCACCGTCACAATACCTCAAAATTAACACAGGTTATTATGATCAGGATAAATAAGCCCTAACGTTTACAATTAAGCTTGTTAAGCTTGCAAATCTATCCTATTAACGCACAAAAAAGGAAACAGCCTAGACCTGTTTAATTTTTCAAATAAAATGCAGCCAAATCCTGTTTTCTTCGTCGTCTCCTTTTCCTGCTGTTGTGTAGTCGTCCTCCCACTGAGAACGAGTAGCCCTATCTAACAGGAAAGTTATTGTTATTACATTTTTTGGGAGTTCATTGTTCCAAGTGTTTGTCTTTCCCAAAAGTAAACTTTCCCTGAAATACACCGAAAAAGGAGTTATGAGTTACATGGTTATATATAACCAGTAAGCAAATGAATATAATGTAGTAGTCTAAAGATAGTATGCTCTTACGTGTAAGCACTTCGAAAACTTTGTGAAGCTCTTCGAGGAAAGTTTTCGAGAAACGGAAGTAGCCACAGAGAATGGGGATTTTTCCATTGTGTTGGTTATGTTGTTGTTGTTGTGTATATGTTGACGCATTATGTATGCAGTGTGCTACAATAATGATGACTGTTGTTTCTAGAAGGACAATTGTCCATTCAACGGAACTCTTTCTTTCTCTCTCTCTCTCCAGTCGGTGGAGAAAGTATACGCACATCAGATCCCTCCTACCCCGCTAAACTAGCTTTTAAGCAAGAATGGACGGTATAAGTAAGCTAAAAATGAACAAAAGTAAATAGTAGGCACGCCAAGACACGAAAAAACTTTTGGGTCGTCGTTTTTTTTTCGAGAGAAAAATGCATTATTCCTAGAAATACCCTTTCCTCTCAACTATATACATTAAGCATGTATTAATGTCGCGGGACTCTCGAAAAATATTTATATTCGGAGAGATCGATGATGGTTCTATTTGTGCGTGCTTGGGTGTGCGTATGTGGGTATGTGCCGTCGTGTGCACAATACAAAGTGAAATGATGCAGAAAAGGGACGACTTCTTTGAAAGCATTAAGAATTACGTAATAGCATTGTAGAAGGCCACAGATACGTTTCCCTCCTCACACGTACATAACCAGTCATACATGGCCTCTACTCCTACTCTCTTCCTCCTCCACCATTTCCAGTTGGTTGGTATTCACTCTCTGAAGCGGGATTGATGCCATAGAAATGTATATCGCGAGGATTGAACAAGAAGATAATGTGAATTCTTTCTTCAAACTTGACGTCTTCTGTCGAGAAAGGAAAAAAGAAAGAAAAAAAGGATTTTTTGCTGGGTTTAACTCTTCAGACAAGCTATTATGCGTTTTACGTACCTATTACAAAGTTACGGATAAAAAGGGTAACTTCATTGCCCACATACACACATACTCACTGCAAGAGAGAAAGTGAGATTGGTTGACTGCGGGTCCTTGCATTTTCTACAGGGAAAGAAAATCCCCAGAAAAAAAGTGGATGAAGCATACACGGAGAGAAAAAGCGCAGCATTTCACTATTACTTAGACATCTCCGTATGTAATATCATCATTATCGTCGTCGCATCGTTTGTAACACTGTGAGAGTGGGAGCATTGCTGCATAATGGTACAGGAATGCGTCATTGCATCATCAGATCATGTTCGTCGTCGTCGTTGTCAGAAGGGATTCATCTCTCTAGGCTTGTGTACCGAACGAAAGGACGGAGAAAGAAAACCCCTTGTGTTTTTCCTTCCTGTCAACAGTACTCCTCCATTTTTTCTTGATGCGAGGAGACTCACGCGGCTCCTTTTCGTCCTCTTTTTGCTGTAGGGCACACACATCCGTCGGGCGAAGGGAGATAAAGCAATATTTGGGGAGAAATAAAGAGGCATTCTCTGCTTGCGTAAAATATAATGTGGAGGCAGACGAGGGAAAAACGGGTAAACAGACGGCATCATCATCATACAGAATGCAGCACAGCGCAGATTATTATGGAAAAGTTTGATAGAAGATATTTTCCAGGGAGAATGATGGGAAGAAGAGGAAAGAAAAAAGATCGATTACTGATCGTACATGCAGCAGCAGAGATGCTGGCACACACACGGATGAGTAGGTTCCTTATTTACTTTCTTGGCAGACTTTGACTTGTGACGATATGGAAAACGATGATGATGATGATGGTGCTACTGTAGTACTAGACTAGATTGAACGGGTTAGAATAGAGTGGATCCTTAAGAAAGTTTTGTGCGAAATGCGAGTGTTTATTTTGGGCGCTTAATATGCAAGGAAAGAATGCAAAGATGATGATGTGAAGTGTACTATCGTATTTTTTGTCGGGCATTTTTAACGGAGTGTAGATATTCGGAAAACGTGTGGGAGGAAAATGGGAGGGTGTACATTTCCAGGGACGGGGTAGGTACTGCTAGCAGTGGGGGAACATCTTTTTATTGCTTTGCTTTGCTTTGTGGAAGATATGAGAATGACTTGATATATTGTAATTGTAACGTGGATCTAATTGAATCTGTTTTGTTTGTTTACAGGTAAGATTTTGGAAGTTTCTTGGTGGACTGGGTACATTTTCGGTAGACTGGCTTTAAAAAGCGTAAGAAATACCTGCTTTTGAAATGCTGTAGAAATTAGACACCAGCTTTTTTTACATTTTTTACACGCGGCATGCATCCGTTCAAGGGTCCCCTGCGTAGTTGTAGGAGGACGTAATTAAATAAATGGGTATTCTCCCAAAATCAATGATTGGAAAAATACGTGCCGATAAACAAGAAAAAATTGCTGTTGTTGTCAACCACGTATACCTTATCATGAACGGATTCTATATGCTCTAGTGAAACCCTGTAAGCATCCATGTGTCCTTTCCCGAGCCAAGATCAGAAGACACATGAAAGTGAAATTAATGACTAATTATAATTAGTTCTCTAACAAAGTCCTCCTCCTCAGACTTCACACGCTACCTCGCCCATACACAACACAATGTGGCAAGTTTGTGGTGCTGCATTATTAGAGCTTCACTTTCCAACTCAATAACTTAACGGATCTCTCATTAAAAGTGTGTGCCACTATGAAATTATCACATGGGAATGAATCCCCGCATAGGAAGAATTTACCGTCGTTACTATAGTCGCGTGAGCGGGCGTTTCCGATTGTGCTCCTCACACAAACATACACACACTCCCATTTTGCGTCTCTGTTTGATATGAATTTGATCCTGCAAAAATCTGTCTCTAACGGCATCTCTCAAATTACCATATAGTTGCCGTCATCCTCATTAGTATCCATTTTCCGCCTTCCCGCTGTGAGGACAAAAAGTTAACATGTACTTTCCAGGATGGAATAAAAGGATCCATCACCGTGATAATAAAAGAGATACTGTCGAGCATAATTAATAACACCCCTTGTGAAATTTCTGTTTGACAAGCAGGTGATGACATATGATAGCTCCTTTTTCATTTAGAAACCCTACCTTTTCGACTGACAAGTTGGAAACCTTATTCTTTCTCGCTCTCTTTCTCTCTCTCTCTCTCTCGCTCCTTTTTTGGGGGAACGCCCTTTCCGTCCGTGTCCATTAATTTTGCACGTTGCCTTCATTAGGGAACGTCACTACTGCCACCACCAGTTGTTCCTGTTGCTATTTTTGTTCAGTACGGCGGGCATTGTGACACAAAGGGAAAATGAGTGGAGAATGGGATTTTCAAATTCAAAGGCTTTTGTGTGACATGATGGTCTCTGTTTGCAACAAGTACTCTGTCTACAAACAGCCACGCCAGGAAAAAAGCTGCAGGCGTGTAGTAACAACGTTTTACAAAGCTGGGTAGCAACAATACCGTCAACTTTGTCGAGTAAGGTCGCCTAATGCTTTTCCTGCTTTTTATGTTGTGCCACGAGTTGGTTTTGATGGAATCTTATTATCGTGGCTTGTCTTATCATTAGCACCTTTCATGAACACACTCACTCATCGTCGTCGACGTTATAAATTCCTGTAATTTTCCCCTGCCTTCGTATGTGCAGGTTGCTGGAAAGAAAAAAGAGGAATTTTGTCGGATAACGTGTGTTTGTGTGTGGATTTTGTCAACCCTGCGAAAAATAGGCCGAACCGGAAATGGAACGGAGTTGGGAGTTTTGCTGAGTTTTTTTTTTCATTTTTTCCAGCTTTATAGTCAACGTAGATGGAACTCGTTTCTAATGAGAGGAAATTACAGGAAAATTCGGTACAATTAGTGGGTTTAGTCTCTACTTACTTGTCTGTTTGCGTTTTTCTGTGACCCAAATGAAGCGCGTCCGTATTCATGTAGTAAACGAGTTTCATGTTTGCCAGAAAATTAAAAGTTGGATTTGAGATCGTCTCTGAACTAAAAGAGCTGAAGTTGGGGAAAAATTGGAAGTAGTTTTCCCTACAAAAGTATACATGCTTGGATGCGCTGGGGTAATACACCGAGCAAAATGAAACTCCTTTCCACTCACGTCTGTTGGTTTAATATAACCGCTGACGGTGGCAACACGTGCCGAAAAGATAAAAATGAATGAACTTTGTAAATGGCTTAGTGATTGGGTATAATGCGAAGGCGACAACGGGAGGAAAAAGGATGTCCCGAGAAAATAACAGAGTGATGGTCATTTCCAAGCAGGAATAACAGCCGTCGTTTGTAAAACGCACTCTGCAAAAATTCCCATTTACAAAGTTACTTTCTCTCTCTCTATTTCTCCACATAACAGCTAGAGAGAAAAGTTGTAATAGTTGGAAAAAGCGAAATGCAGGTGTTTTTTGGTGTCCACTTTCCTGACTTTCTCTTTAAACCAGTTACAGTGAAAGAGAGAGAGAGAGAGGGATGCCTGTTTGTCCATTCCGACGGTATTTGGCTTTTTTATCGAGTAATTTATATGCGTTACGCGATGATCTCTCTCTCTCACTTTCTCCTCTCTCTACCCTAACCCTTCTTCAGCTGCTCTGTTCCGCGTGGATATTACATTACATTTTTCGGACGTGTGAAGTCTTTTGCTTGCTTTCCAAATATCTAGTTCAGCGCCCTCCCGTACAACCGGATAGACACCATTTTCCTGTTCCCCATTTTCCCCCGGTGTGTTTGTGTATGTAGGTGCGCGTGTGAAAAAATGAAAATGGATGGGCAAGGTGTGAGGGATGTGACCTCGATAAATAAAATGGATGAGGAATAAGGGTTAACGAAACGAGGCTTCTCGCTTTCCCCTCTCCTTTCTCTTTCTTTCTTTCTTTCTATTTCGAGGATTAAAAACGTTATGCTCCACTTAGCACCACAAACAAGCGAGAAAAGAATTAATGACTCTGCCACGTTTTTTCTCCTGTGAAAAAAACTTTTGTTGCTTTTACGTATGTATATAGCGTTGCCTAAAAAAAGGTGGAGAGAAAGAGAATATTGCTTGTCGATTGAGACAAGAAGAGAGAAAACGAAGAAGAAGGATTCTTATCTTGGGATTCTCTTTTGTAGCTTGTTAGCCTTTTTTCGGGTGTCAGTTCAAAGGTTGGTGGAGGATGTAGAATGGCGCTATACATATATACGCCTTGACTCAACAACTTTCTCTGCTTTTTCGGGAGAAAGTAGCAAATTGATGGATATTCCCAGAGAAAACATTGAACTACTTGGGACTTGGCTGAAGAAATTTTTTATATTTTTTCTTCCCATTTTTACCTCTTAAGAAACGAGTAGTCTAGACATCTTCAATACGCTATTGGCTTCATTTAACAACATATGTCCATTCCATTAATTCTCAGCACATTTCTGAAAGCACCAAGTCAAAGCAGGTATAGAAAGTACGTTTTTTCAGGGGTGAGTGAATGCTTGTG
This sequence comes from Callyntrura sp. NNG-2020, assembly GCA_027744055.1. Taxonomy (NCBI): domain Eukaryota; kingdom Metazoa; phylum Arthropoda; class Collembola; order Entomobryomorpha; family Paronellidae; genus Callyntrura; species Callyntrura sp. NNG-2020. The sequence goes on along the minus strand of JAHZNE010001457.1, from coordinate 10,458 downwards.
TAAAAAATGGAGGAAGTTTCCAGAAATTTTGAAACTTTCCAAGATCATTTGTTTTTTCCGCTTGTTTACTTTTCCTGAGAAGTGTTTCCAGGTGGAGAGGAATTGGAGCGCGACAAGGAGAGAGAGGGGGAGATGCTTGAAACTAACAAGATTCTTGCTTTAAACTCCTATCGGCTGTTCCCACGCACCGCCATGTTTGAAGGTCGTTGTGCTGAGGATGAAAGTGGCTGTGTTGGCTTCTCCTTACAATTTTTCCTTCGAAAAAATTACGTCTAGTACCAGCCATCATACTTCTGTTGGAAGAAAAGATCATTGTGGCGTGATACATGAAAATAAGTAAACAAGATGTGCATCTAAGGTGCTTTGTGGCATTTAAAGCTACTTCCACCAGTCTTTTATATCTCAGTAAATCTTCTTCGCTTGGAAATTCTCTTTGAATGCAGCAGCAGCAGCACTGTTTACTGTTCTGATTATTAAAACACTCTTGTTCCTCGTGTTTCCCCCCGTTTCCGTTACTCAACCACGAGAGAAACACAACAAAACTTGGGGCACGCTTGACAGATGATTTTAAAGCTTCACAGCAGCAGCAGCGAGGCAAGTTATTCTGAAACTTGCTTATGCCTCTTCCTACTTTTGTAGTCATCTTGCATTCATCATAGCATAACTGTCGTCGTCTCTACCCAGGAAACTTGGGGGTTCTCCGAATGTAAACAAAAGGAAACTTTTAAGAGTTTCAATTTGAAGTGGAATCCGGGGATTTCAGTACAACATTTTTAGGAGCGTGTACTTATGAATAAGTACTGCAAGGGCAACCAGTTGACGGGAAAGTAAATGTCTGCATTGCACAATGTTTGTTCTTTACCTTTATTTCAAACGACGTTAAATCGTCCCAGCAAAGAGAAGTTGAATGGCGCGTGCGAAAGTAAATTAATATCTTCATGTCTTCTTCCAGAAAAGAGGAACGTCAGAACGTCACCATTCTTCCCAGTTTGAGAGCAGAAGTTGTAGTATTGTCCTAATGTATGTAAATGCATTAATATAAACTGTCGGACGACTGGAAATTGTGTTTTCATTAGGACTACTCAAAAGCTAAACTGACGCTAAATGGATAACTGGATGAGACTAAAGTTACGACTAACCGTTAACTCCCTCCTTAAACCACGGACAGTTGCCACCGTCTAAGAGCTGGACTCTCGATTACTGTCACGTCCACACTATTTGGATTATTTTAGTCCTATTGGGGGCAACTTGTTTCATTTTCGTAAAAATTTCGATTTTTTCCGCAGACTTCTCCATGAACTCTATATATTTTTATATTGTCTCCAATTTGCTGACATGGACAACCCAACCTTTTACCATTTTCCCCATTTTCCCAATGCCTCTCCATTTAAACTTAAATGAAGAAAGCTTAAAAAATATTCGAAGATGGTTTGTTACCCCCATTTTAAAAATTCTTTCCTCCCGCCTTTTTTCCTTTTTTTGTTTGCTCCCTCTGGCTAGGGAAATGGTAATAATATCACTCGTGCGTGCACCGTTCTCGTTTACTTTACCTCCAGACGCGACGACGTTATGTTCCGTCCTCGTTTGCATTCCTTTGCATTTTCCCTGCCAAAAGCTGTGAACTGGAAATGGGGAAATGTATGTCATGCACTTTTTCTCAAATTCCCTATAAAATACAATGTGTTGTAGCCGCAGCAGCGCAACGGCTCTTTGGCACAGATGCGTTCCTTCCCTCGGCAGGAGCACACAAACACATTTCTACGCGGATGGAAAGAATTTTCCTTTCATTTTAATAAACGTGCACCGCCATCAAAGCACAAATGATCATGATCCTGACAAAAAAAACGAGAGTACCCATACACGACTCACCTTTCCACTGTCTACCTTATTATCTGATAGTTTCTGCCCGTCTCCCCCGAAATACCTCTCCTTTTTTGCGGTACTCTGTCCAAAATGCTGTTCCACCTTTACAGTAAATTTGAATAGCTGCGTGCATCATTGCCGTTGCCGTCCTCGTCAGCAAAAAACATTTCGGTCCTGTTATGATCCCATTCCGAAGTCCTCATAATAATACGAATAGATCACGAAAGAAATTGGAATTTTATGAGACTGCTCCCGCCTTCGATTCAAATACGCCGCTAGATTTTATCATTCTTGTCCCCTTTTCCGTACATGTCCTTCACTTGACAACGGGTAATAACAGTCCCATTTTATCTCGAGATCTTGATCGGAGTAAATGGGATTCAGTCAGTCAGTCAGTCAAGCAGCAGTGGGTTGTCGTTGTCCTCAGCAAATATTTGAAAACCTATTTCATTCCACTCGAAGACTCTTTCCTTTGATTTGGTTACGTTATATTTTGTACGTTAACCATTTTCCCCGCAATCACCGTAGTTGGTTGACCCTTTTTATCTTCACCGCAGTGACTTCGGGTAACTATGTTGGTATAGGGCGAGACCTGTGTGAGTGTGTGTGTGTGCCTGGAGGCGTACGATAGCGAAAAAAATCCCACAGAGAAAGTTTGTTTTCCGTAGAATATTTTAGCAGGCGGAAAACAATGTGTACTTCCTTGTCATTTGGAAAAGGTAATTCTGCAGCGAAATGGATTTCCAGTAATTTAGCAAGTCGCCGTCGTTCCTTGGCTGTTCCAGCTATTTCCTGGTTCCCTGGTGACTAGGCTTTATAAATTATCAAGGAAACTCACGGTGGATTATGTAGATGCCGATGGAAGAGAACAACCCGTTTATCTTGTACAATCTAAATGAAGCAATCGGAGAAAAAGGTTATTTTCTGCGGAAATTGCGAGAGAATAGAAAATAGACACGAAGACGACCATGATGATGAGGATGACAGTAGTAAAATAGGAAAAGGTGGTTATTCTCTCCTGCGATGTCATTCTGAAACTCTCTCTCTCTCTCTTTCTGTATCCAGTTCCACTTCAGAATTGGAATCATGTCATTTTCAATTTCCTCTGGAAATGTCTTCGATGACGATAATAAGTCAGGAGAGGACGATGACAAAAAAGCAGTCTACAATAATAATAGAGAAGCTCTCTCTATAAAGTACTGGGGGTCTTATCTGTTCCGTATAGGCTTCCGCAAAGTATATCGCTAACCTACCTATTTAGCGAAATGACATGATGACGACGACGTCGACGACAACGACGGGATGCTAAAATGTGATGACAGTATTTATTCTCGGAAGAAACCAGCTTTCATCTATCTTTTCTTCTCAACGAGAAGAAACAGGGAGATTGCCAGCGCTGCTTTTCTTCAAACATCCTTGGATTGCGTATCTCTGCGCGATGAATTCTGGATGTATGAAAGCAATTATGTGTCTTTTTTATATTTTCGCCAATATATCCAGCAGCTAGGAAGATGCAGGTTTCTCGGAAAAGTAATTGTACGCCGTAATCATCATCGTCATCCCTTCGTGGCTACTGTCTTGCCTGCTCTCTCTCCTCTCTCTCTCTTTCGCTCAGACTCAGACTCAACGCCGTCCTCTGTTTTATTCTCAAATTTTACTGAAAATAGTCCTGACAAGGAAAATGGGTTGGGCAAACCGCGCTCCTGTCGTTAAAATATTATATACCTTGGGTGTGCTACTCCAAGTCGACCTGATTGTCGTCTTTTGCAGGGAGGGTGAGTGGCTTATTGGGAACCCCGCAAGGAACCTATTTAGGACAATCTTTCCTGGGTAACCCTGCTGGGCACCTGTCCTACACCCACCCTCTCCTACGGACTCACCTTCCTTCCAAAATAATTGAGTCACACAGCGTGTCTACGCGAAGAGATGATTAAATCTGTGGGTTTTTCATAATAAATGATGATAGACATCAGTGGGTATAATACAGCCTGTTGACAACCTTCCTCCGACCGGAGCAACGTCCTGGGGTGGGGAAAAATTAAGACAAAAAATGGCACGTGTTGTGACGCAACGCCAGTTGTCGTCTCTCTGGAAAAAAGGTTTTTTTGTTCGTGGCGGTGCCCCTGGCGATGAAACTGAATTTTTATGGGCGTAAGTAAGTTGACGTGTGCATTTTGCGCTCTTTTTTATGAGAGATGATGGTTCGCTTGAAAAGGTATAATAAACAACGGGGGATAGTATGCAAGGGCAAGAGACATGTTTGTGCTTATGCCTCTTGAAAAGAAGGCGTGTGTGTGTCTTGCGCTTGCGACGCCAGCGGCGGAGGACAGGTAGTTCACCTTTTTATTTTTTGTTTACTCATCCCCACGCCGTCTGCGTCACAGGAACAAAAAGAGTACCTGAAAATAAAAAAAATACCATTTTTCAATCAACCGACAGGACGAGGACGTGGCCATGGGCAAGTCGATGACTTTGTCGTCTTTCCACCTTTCTGATACGTCATTCGATACAAAATGCAATTAGCGAGAGGTCTCCCCTCCTTTACAAAAATTGTGATAGAAACATTCGTTTCCCTTGTAAAAATATCCCCCGTCTATTTACACTTTTTAAATTGTCGTTTTCCCGCCTTCTCAAAATTCAAATTCCCACTGTTTCTCACATTGTCCTCATTCAGTTCCCATAAGTAGGTGCATTGACCAAACAAGCCAGTTCCGTGTGCGTGGAAGCATTTTATGTCGCTATTTCTAGTTTTTCTCGTAAATGCACGCAAATATTTCCCAAAATATCTTTATATCCACCTACATTGTACCCACATCGATTCCTCTCCCTCTCTCTCTTGATTCTTGTCTTGATTCCAGCTCACAACAAGCGAAAAAAGGAAATAAATTTACCGACAAAATTCTATTTCCCGTTACTTTTTTCCATTTCTTGCCGTCCCACCGTCATGTGTGCGTGCATTTGATGGATCATCCTCCTCGTATCTGATACCCAGTCAAAGTATGTTTTCCTCTGTAAAAAAAGTTACATTTTGGGATACAGTTATTACTACTCGGCACTACTGCTAAGCCCTACATTTTCTTTTTTCTTTCCGTTTTTTCCGCTTTCTCCATTTTCTCGCCTTTTTGCCTTACATTTGCCATATTTCTGGTGGGTGCGTGTGCGTGCGGGTACTACTTCCGTGCATGTGAACACGCGCTTGTGTGTGAAAATGTCTTTTGTTAAACAAGTTTATCGTTTTGTATCGTTTACAACGCCAAGTAAAGCTTTAAGTGTCTCTAATAATAATAACAATACACTGTCTCGAGCTGTTGTTATTATTGTATTTGTTGTTGTCGCGTCTTCCCTCTCCCCGTTTTCTTTCCCTTTTTCTAAATATAGCTTACCCAAACCCAGAAAACGGATTAAGGTCCCAGCCTATTTTTTTCGCTACAGCTTTATCTATTTTCTCTCGTCGAACCAATCCAAATAATGCCATTTTCCTTTCCTTCTGCCTCTCTCTCTATTTCTCTTTCTCACAACAACATAGCAATGAATAAGCAATGAAAATGAAACTCGAGACGAAAAGGATACAAGATGATTACAAGAATAGGAAAGCATGCCCTCGTAAACACACAAATATATATATATATATATATACTTTATACCGTGTGGCACGAGACGATACGACAACGGGACTAAAAAAGACACTAAAAAAGGGAAACCCTCCCCGTTATATTTTCCACTTTACTTGGCAGTAACTTAGTTGTTTTGTCGCGCTTATTGGGATTTTTGGGATATCCGTGTTGTTTGTAAAAGAATGGATTACCATTTTATTTGCTGGGTGTTCTTTATAGAGGCTGCTGCTGCGTAAAAGTCGTCAAAAATGAAAAGAGGAGAAAGTACGGTTTATTATAATCCTGTCAAAATCCTTTCTCCTCTTGTTATTACCCGGTTGGTATGTATATATCCCTTCTTTTCCTGTCCTTGTCGCTCTGTCGTCTTTCCAGTTTTCTTTGTATGGTGGGGAGTGGGAGTCTGTCTGTCTGTCTGTGTGAGCGTGTGTGTGTGTCTGTGTGATTAGTGGGCTTATATATTTACAAGAAGATACACACTTTTTTTATTTCGTGGTGCGCAATACATTGGGCATATTTTTTTCTTAGTTCGTATGTGTCACCCAATGTAAACAAGCTCCATCATCAAAATAGTCATCTCCCTAAGAAGAGTACGTTTTTGTAGCAAGTGAAAAAATGCGAAAAGGAATGATATTGGTACTGTCGCCACAGTAAACGACGACGACGACGACGACGACGTCGAGGAGGAGGTGGATGATGATGATGGTTTATGGGGTTGGGAGATGAGGAGGGCAATAAAATTCAATCAGGATGACAGAAACATGAATGCATACTCATTTGTTCCACTCTACTCACGACTCGGTACTCTCAAGAACAAAGTGGGATTATATTTTTTCCGAGCCACTTTACAGAATTTTTTGAATACTTTTTTCAGCCTGTCTGGTTTCTTGAGTTTGGTGTGTGCTGCTGCACAGGAACAGGGAAGGAAATGCGTTTTTATTGGGTATTAGCGAAAATATGAGGAAACAATGCTCGTATGTGAGTGCGTGCGTGAATTTTTCTTTACGAGAAACGGGAAAATACGCTGTATCAAAAACGACTGCGATAAAATAATGCCTTCTTGTGTGTCCTGTCACATTTTGCGATGATGTCACTTTTTATTCCTGCTTGTAACGATGTAATGATGATGAAAAGAAGGAGGCAACCATATGCGTCTTTTTTTACTCACAGATCTCTTCTCTCCAATATTTTGTAGCCTTGCCAAAAATGAGAAGCATCCTTACTTTCACTATTTTTGTACATTCCCTCTTCTTCCGCCTCTAGTTTAACTAAACTTCCCTGCTGTTGTAACACCAAGAAATTGAGAAAGTGTCAAGGGAAGAGAAGAAAAAGGGAAAGTTTTCTCTCTTTCTGCACGATTGAGGAATTAATTTGTGTGTAGAAACGAGCTTTTCCTGTAAACAGTCACATCTCAAAGGATACTAGGAACAAGAAAGTGTAGAGGGAGAATGAAGATGAGAATGTGCGTGTTAATGCATCTCTCTACGTTCCCCGCCAACCCAACCAAGAATTACAGAATAAAAGAGCAACATGACGTTATTTATAAGACAATGATGGCAAATGTTCCTTTTTACTCCCATCATGTTTTCGTGCATATCGTTTTCATACACGTAGTGTAGTAGTTGTAGTCGTAGTCATCATCGTCGTCGTCGTCGTTGGTTCAGAGGCAATAAAAAAGGGATAGTTTTGCGCTCTGTCGCTTTTTTCTTGTTTTTCGTTTGCTTTCCCCATTTTTGGTAATGTGATGGCCCTCCACACAGTTTCCCGTTATAGTTTGTCCTGATGCGCTCTGGTGTGGAAAGAAGGATAATACGATGACCGTTTTCCAAGGAAATGTGACATTTTAAAGTGGAAACTGGGGAGTCGTCGTGTGTGGAACGGGGTACTAGCACGGGTTGGAAAGAAGAAAAGGAAAAAAAGGATTGAGAGAATAATAAAAGGAGAATAGAAACGAAATAATAATAAGGGCGCACAATAATTTGCATGTAAAGCCAAAAGAATGTTTTTTTTTTATAAAAGTACCCATGTATTGCTTTCTTCAAAACAGTTCCCGTTTTTTTGTACTATGGTACGCACTTACTACACTCTGGACAAATAAGGAAGAGGAACGTGCCTTACTGCCAAGAAGAGGGAAAATTCGCCCGTTTGTCTTTTTGACTTTCCCTTTCTTTTCATTTGCTTTTCTTGGCAGGAAAATATACGTATTATTCTTTGTGTGTGCGTGTGGTTTGATCCTCCTTATTGTCGTCATCATGTAACGGTCTGTTTTCTCTCTTTCTTTCTCTCTGCAATGCTTTATTTGAGCGGAGTGCTACTCTTGTTGAAGAATTTGTCTAAAAAATGCGTATATTATGTAGTACACTTATTTTGGACAATGACATGCGCTAAAGCCATGCATTTTTGTGTCACGGATAGAAACTCCGTTTTAAATTGCTGTGTCGGGTGTCGTGTGTGGTAGGTACACATGTTTTCCGACTGGATACATATATACAAGTGCATGCATATTTAAAGTAAATTTCTCGTCGTAGCTGTTTTACTGGCCATTGTCATGCAAAACTGGAACAGGAGAAAGATAAAAGGAGAAAGTGGAGAAAGGTAAATGGCCATAGAGAGAAAGAGAGGGAATACGGAGTTTTAACTAGACACTACACGGTAATTACTCTGCATTATGTAGAGAAATGTAGAGAGATACATTATGTAGATTACATGACATGTTTTCCCTGACACGGAAAGGCAGTTGACTTGAAGTAGGATAGTTAGAGTTGCTTTGATGGAAGTCGAATGAGCTTGTCAATGGATTATCGTTTTCCGAGAACCGTGGAATAGACAGACGCGTCGTACCCCTCTGGAAACTGGGTACATATTTAATGGAATGTGTTTTATAAAAGGGGGATGAGTAGCATGTCTATTACACATTTATGAGTCGCTGTCCATCTTATTTTAAGTATGCCGCGTGCTGGGTAAGTTGTGGGGGACAGAAGTGGTGTTATGTGACCATTTCGCTACCTTTTATTTCGCGAGAAGGGGATACCATGAGAGGCTTATAATATTTTGTTGAGAAAAACTTGAATATATAAAGGATATTTTATTAGGGGTAATATGATAATCGGGGATAACGAAATGAAAAAAAACTCTGGGGTTGAACGAGGTTTTACATAAGGACTCTCTTAAAATGTTTTAGAGCTCCGCAGTTTAATTTTCTTCACAAAGAAAGCTACACAAATACCAAGTGCTTATACTTCTTTGAATTACCTAACGTGCAAGTAACCACGGGTCTCTAGTAAAAATAATAATTTAAAAATTTAAACCTCTGTGCACTTTATACGTTCTTTTCTTCACCGAAGTAGTTTTTTTCTAGAAGGAGTGGTCGTGCTTTCGCGGTTTCAAATTTCCAATTCAATCTACTATGGACGTGTGTTCTCTACAAGATGACATCAAAATGTCCCCGTTTCCGTCCAATTTTCTTTTCATTTTCTTTCCGTCCTCTTGTTTTATTTAAAAGGGAGATCCACAGTGCGTATCTGCGTAATAAATAGTTTAAGAGAATAGCATAAAACAAAAGAGGGGGAAAGCGAATAAAAAATGACATTGTGCCTGTGCGTGCGCCAATACAGACACTATTACCATCTCTCTCTCTCTCCCTCAATTCCTTCTGCTTTTCATGTTCGGTGTCTCCGTCAGTCGCATAGAATAAATTAAAAACCTATTTTTATAGATAGATGTGACCCTTTCCAGTTTCGAGAGAGATATGCTACCACTGCAGATAGGCAGTTCGTGTCCCTGCATAATATTGTAAACCAACTATAAACTGTGTTATCGGGTTGACATTTTATGGGAATAACATGTTCCCAAAAAATTTCCCTATTGTCTGATTCCTTCCATCTTCATTCTTCTCCGCTTTTTTCTCTTTCGCTCTGCATATTTTTGCTCGCCTTTCTCCTCCCTCATCTATTTCACATTCAAACGTTTTTTTATCAAGTAAAGTCCACCAGGGAGTTTGGGTGATTTATGAATATTAGACTGTGACAGTTTCCCTCTCTCTTTCTTGCCATGTTCCAACTCTATATATAAGAACAAATACCTAGTTGGAAGACAAAATAGGCCAGAGAAATGCGGAAACGGGAAAAAGAGGAAGAAAAAGCCTACGGCGAGAAATATCCTGTTTCATTTTTTGTAATGCCGGGTCTTTCTGGAACAACTGGAAGTGTTCCTCCTTTTTGGGTTACTTCCTTTCGAACGATAACCCTTTTTCTTGCCGGGATCGTTCACAGAATCCGAAGTAGAATATTTGATTGCAGAGTTTCTGGTCAGTTTCTGGGATGTCGCCGGACAAAAAATGTGTCATTTGTTTGGCGCATTTTCGTAATTAAACGACCTTCAATATATTATAATATGTTGTCTCGCTCTTTCACCCTGTGCCTAATCTGCTCTTCATCGTCATATTTCTGCCGTCCGAATTTTTTTTATCACAGAATACAAGCTGAAAATATCTGTTTTCCGCCAGATTCCCATTTTTGGTGTCATCATCATCAGCTGAAAGAAGCATTGTATTCAACATTGTATTGTATAGTAGAATTCCTAAAACTTTGACGTTGCCAACGAATAAACTACAAAAACGTGCCCAACTACCCCACAGTATATCATCATCCCTTGAAATACAAAAAAATCCTGAAAATATATTTTTGAGTAGGTTTGTATGAAATTTGTCATTGTTACCGTTTTACTTTTGTATGTTATACCATATTCCCGTTACTCGTGCCTCTTTTTTTAGGAAACCTTATACAGGAGGAACTGTTACGTAGACAAGTACCATTATAATTCCCGTTACGCAAGAAGAGCAGAGACGCTTCTAAAATACCATTAAATGTAACAATAATAATATTGTCATTTTAGATCAGGGACTCATAATACTATACCGTCTTCTCGTTATTACTTTGTGTTTCAAATGAAAAAAGAGTCGGTGAGAGGGAGAGGGAGAGAGAGA
>JAHZNE010001456.1:0-50158 GCA_027744055.1 Callyntrura sp. NNG-2020 | reverse complement strand
CGTTAACGAGTTATCGTGCCGACGGACGGCCGGACGGCCGGACGGGGTTAACAGACACTCACAACGATTCCAGAAACATACACTGTTTCACAGTGTATCTTAATAAAGCTAAAGCCTAGTTTCTTACTTCTTAGTTAGCTTATAATATAAGTATCGCAAAGGCGGATCGGTTGAAATTCCATGGTGACAAAAAATCATCCATTCCTTTTAAATGGGAGCTTAGGAAAAGAGAGGTTCCCTACCGTACCTAAGAAACCAATTTCTTTTAGCATGTCTGGAAAGCCATACAGCATCAGCAACGGCAGGGGCAAAAATGTTTTTACCCCTAACCCGGTCGTCTGAATACAGGTGTGCAGGGTGTCGCCATGGCTGTTTTCCCATTTCCCACAGGGTGGGTATAGCTGACGTGAGTTTTGCTGCATGTATTGCTATATTGGGCGTTCACCTAACTATAATGCGGTTCCATAGGATATTTTCAGCAACCCTGTATTTCTTAGTTTTCTTTGTTCGCCATCTCATGTTGAATGTTGATGCCAAAGCTAGCGATGCACTGAGTTGCATCGCGTTTAAAAAAAATAAACTAAACCGTTCCAATTACAATACACAACAGTGAATTAAAAACTATGATGTATGAACATAGTATTGGTTCAGCTCATTCATTCGACATATAAAATTGCTAAAACATTTACGATTTTATTTTGTAGTTATTTGAGCACTTTTACTTACATACAACATGTTGTATAAAGTTGCACAATATAAATGTTTATTTTAAAGCTAAATAAATAATGATATAACTAATTGGTTTTGGTAAGTGGTAAATAGTTTACTTACAATATGTATGTACAAATAACAATCATTTAAAAATTTTACTACAAAAAAATCAACTCACATTTCATCACTAATGTTAGTAGTTTAATAGTAATGCCTATTGTTGTGCTTACTTGATACCTACTAGGTTATCGATAATTGGCTTTGCGTGGTATCCGGAAATGAAATACACCTACAACGTACGAAGCTCCGGTTTCTGTATATTTGTTCCTGAAAAATCGATAAAAAGCTACACAGTTTGTGGCAACTCTGTTGGAGCTAGAAATATAATTATAGTTGTGTAAAAGAATTAATATATTGAATTATCCAGTTTCAACGGTTGTAAGAATTTAAAACAAATTGAATTCCGGAATAAGTAATAGTAAGGAAAAATAATGTAATTGATTGTTTCATTTATGTCTACTTTGTACCTAACTACCTACTTACTTTACCATAATAATTGATCCATCATTCTTCAAGCCTATCGACTATTTAGGTTATAACCTATAGCTGTGTATATTATTTTCTAGATGATTATGAAACGAGAAGTTTACAAATAATTACATTATACTGGAGTTTATAATAAACTCCAGTTTGAGGACATTATGTAAAAGTTTAATTGGAAATTTGCTTGGATTGAAACATGAGTTTTTCTTGTATAATATACAATATTTATTTCTCCAGAAACGACACGACAGTTTCTAAAATATTGATAATTTATATACACGTTAACATGCTCTACGTTGTAATTAACACGTTCAATCGTTATAATATTGAGTTTTACACGATTTATTTTCAATCTTTTTTACTCGTATAACAATTATAGCATTTGTTTGTTTTAAAAAGTTTGAATAAGTATCTGTTAAAACATTGATGGAATATGATGAGCATAATTTATCCAACCACAGCCACACATCATCATCACATCCATCCACCCTTATAGATATAACTGTAAAATACTTTCGGACGGACTTCATTTATTATTATCAATCTGTGCAGACAATGGAATTCGATAAAAGACGGTGTCTGCCTTAATCCCAACTGTATATAAAGAAAATAAAAGTAAAAAATCAATATATTTCTTTTCAGAATTTTGCTGATGGTATGGTGGTATTATGTTTATGCTGATAATTCATTATTTTTAGTGTTAGAACTCAAAGAACTAGTAGTTCATTATTGAGGAGAACGGAAAGAGTGACTTATAAAAGTGCGTTTAGAATGTATTTTCAAAAGGAATAATAAATGGGATTTTATAGATAATCAATTAGGATACTTAAGTACATAAGCATTTGAACTAGATAAAACTAGATGAAAGATTTTGTATCAATTCTCTCTTTCCATTGCCGAACACACATCATTCATCACATTTGCTGAAGCGGTTCCTTCGTCTGCAAACGTTGTTGTACGCTGCACACGTTAAATTAAAGAAAAAGTAAAATTTAAAGTACTTTAAACCTGATTAAGTTGCTGCTCCTTATGTTAAATTCGTGACCAGCAGTAGTGGAGTGGAATTTTGTTGCATCTTGGAAAACTTGGTAAGGAACCCGGAATTTTATGTAATTGTGTAAAAACATATCTATCACTAACACCTGTATGTGTACTGACAACAAAATGTTTTATTTTATAACCTATTAATATCCCACCGTCACCGATACTCGTATATAGATATAAGTCAGGATCAGGACTGCAAGTAATTATCTATGCAGTGCATTGCATGTTGCATGTATTGTTGTGTGGGAGGGAAAACTGTTTTAGGTTGTTGTTTTCTTGAATGAGTTTATTAAATATTGTTTGTTGTTACATCAATTAAATCGGGCGTCCGCAAACTCGGAGAAAATACTACGTTCTTTTCTAAAGTTTGTTGGATCCAGATTAATTTTAATACTCCTCGGATTATTCTATGTCATCATCGCAATGGGGTATTTTTGAATCTTGCAGTTATTAATGATAATCACAAAACTGTTGATTTAAAATATTGTCGTTGTGTTTTCATCTAAGGCATCTTGAACTAAGCGTTTTCCTTCTGTGTATAGGACGAACTCTGCGCGAATCTAAAAATATTAAATTAAAAATTATAACTATACAAATACATCATATCTTGCAGAATAAATAAAACATAATAAAATTTATACGCAAATGCTGTTCCTCAGTATCAACGAGGGAGCAACATTAAACAATTTAACAGGGTTCAGTTAAATGTTAATTACTTCATATAATTTAACTTTTGCATTCTTTCTATTCTAAGATTTCAGCTTAACACAAAATTATAAAGGTAAATTATAAATTATTATACCAGCAGATTTTTTTTTATTATCAGTTGCATGAAACTTCCACAGGTATATATGGATTCATAACATTTATAAATAAAAAATAATTGTATGCATGAAGTTAAGAAAAACGACAAGTATGAAGTATGTCCATCATTACCCACTACTGGTTATCGCTAACATTTACAACGTTTAGTTTAGGATTAGCTGTTGTTATCTAGAATTAAATGGAATATCTTAAAATGTATGTAAACTCATATTAGATCAAATACCCGTTTGTCAAAAAATTTAACAAAAAATAGAGATGCGCAGAATTACGACAGAAAATACTTAATGAGCTGCTTGAATGAATTTCCTGGCGGTGTCATGTTGGTATAGTGTGGAAGTAATTTTACCACAAACATCATAAAACTGAGGATTATGACATGATGAGAAGGAGTGGTTGTGAAAGTTATTGTGAGCGCGGAAAACCACACGGGTACTTAATTCATATATATACACGCTTGTAAGTAAAAGATGTAACACGGCTAAAACACAGTAAATATCATTTTCATGCACCACACTCCTACAAATTACATGAATATATAATATTAAAGAACAAGAAGGATAAATTAATTGCCACGCTAGTTTATTTTTTTTTAGAAATGCAATATTATATAGACTTTATTATTCGCCTTTTATTTCGGTCATTTGTCATTGTCATTACAAACATTAATTCCATCATAGGTATGTATGTCATATAATATATTATGTTAGTTAAAAGTTATATAAGTGTATACTTGTAAGTAAAATTATTACTATACTATTAAGCTAACATTAAAACTAATACATATGAGCTTTCTTGTCTGTTAATAGAGTTTAAAGAACACAAAATACTTTATTAATGATCAAGGATTGAATGGTTCAGTGAATACGGAGTATGGTGAAAGATACATCAATTTCCGTCTTCATTACAGGAGTTCATACGTTGCTTGTTGGGGTAAAATGATAGGCAAAGGAAATCGTTCGGAATGCTCAGTTTCGAAATTTTTACCAGTTTGAATGATTATGCAGGACTTTACGTAGTGAGTGATTCAGTATACCTATATAAATATTTATACTTTTTTAGCTTGTTCAGTTTGCTGATAAATCTGGCGAAAACGGAAGTATCTATATGTGATTGGACAACGCAAACCATTTTCATAATATATGCAGAACGAAGAGTTTTTAGTATTTGTGTGAAATTCTACTCGTCACTGTGTTGATCACAATAATGCACTTTAATTTCAAGACATAATAAATTGTCCCAAAATATATGTATGTATCTCTAAAATGCATTACATTTGTGTTAGTTAGAGATATATACCTATGATGAATATATAGCACAGTTTAGATGAAATTTTGAACCAGTAACTTTATATCATATTTATGAAGTGGGACGTAAGGAGGAGGATTCTAAAAGCACTGATTTTGTTTAATAAATTCCGTTCACAGAGTATATTCGGTTATCTTCACATAATTATGAGGACATCCAAATTAATTTCTATTGTAAAGAACTACATCTACACAGTATATAGCACGAGTTACTGTGTGTTGTAAGTCACTAATTTTAGTATTTAGCGAGTTCATGTGCTTCAAAAAAGTCTATGTAATTTACACTCATGCATACTCACAATATTTACTTTTTCACACTCTTCTTTATAGTTTATAGCTTTAAAATGTTTGTATTGTAATAATAATAATAATTTAGTTTCATTGCTTGTGACAAGTGGCATCACAACTAGTAGACTATCACACTGTTAGAATATTACTTGAAGGGATTGATTGATTGATTAAGTTTACAGGTTTAAGGATGTAAATGGCTACAACGGTTCAACCCAGCGCGAAATTTTATACTTTCCAACCTTGTGTTTGCAAATCTTTAGAAAAGTGTAGAAAAAAGGCTGCATTGTATGTCGTCCATCGCGATCCATAAAATTCATATTCTTCTTTAGTTTCATGCTTTCATAATGAACATCCAGCTTCCTACTGCTAGCAGAGTTTAGAATCCTCAAGCAGGATTAATCTCGAATAGCTAATTATTTTTTTTACATTTTAGAAGACACTGAAGCATATTTCTAATATCATTTGTAATAAGTATTTCAAATTTTAATTACATGAATTAATACGAAATTTAATGAGTGATTATCGACCCTGTCAAAAACAATACTAGGACTGCGACTCCCAAACTTAACTATATATTTTGTGGATATTATTATGTACGGACATATATATCTACGTTACGTTGTGCTTCATTTTTCTTTTGGTTTTTTTCTGTGTCTATATAACTACGACGCAGTTCTTTAGTTCAAAACTTTGGTAGCGAAAACTGAAACGCTTGCTTGTTTTGACGATAGCATTTATACGCGTAAGCGAAGCGAATTAAAAGGAGTACAAATTTTACTATGTTGTAATTACTTGTTACAATTCCATGTTGTAATGCTGCCTGATGGATTCTGAGAACCATCAACGTAGGAATATGAAAAAAGTTTGTTCAGATTTTTTATGCTGACATGAGTAAATAAATGTATATATTTTTCTAAATTAGAGTTTTAAAATCTCATTTTTAAAGGCATAAGTAAGATGTTGTTTTATCATCCCTATCCCTATGTAACTTTGTTTTACAAATCTGATCCTCCTACAGATTACATACATATTTGACTAATTTGACTAGGTGGAGTGCAATTGTAGATGTTACTACGTTTGATGATATACTTTAAGTTAGCAAATGTTTATTTCAATCAAAAATGTCTATTTCTCGCACGCAGAATTGACAATGATGATTAGAGAAAATTTTCACGCGCCATAATGCTTCAAGCGAATTTGTAGAATGTACCATCTTGGTAGCCAGTGTATAGTCCCTTTCTAAGAATTAAATTGAACCGGCAAATGGTCACTTTGAAAATACACACACGAAATACAGAATATCTGATATGTATGCTTGTGAAAAGTCTTTTTGGGTTGTTAGTATAATAGGAATATTTATCTGGAGAAAGAATAATTCAATCAATTTAATATATCTCCTCACTACAATACATCTTTTATATTTTACAGTGAGTTCAGCTTTTTTTAAAAGAAGCATTTCAAGCATAATAGTCTACATACTTTTACATTATAGTATGCACGTTGGTATCTATCTAATTTTGAAGTTGTATTTGTTGTAGTATATATATCAAAATAATGCAAATGGAATGTATATGCAATATATACTCATGCTTTATCAATTTATCATTCATGTATTTTTTCAATCAATTATGTTTTCCTGCAGTTGTCAATTCATACATTAATAAAATAACTTATTTGGTATGTAATAATAGGTAATAATAACAATAATGATAATATATGGTTATTTATTTAGTTCGGACAACACTCACGAATCGTTATCAAAGGGTAAAATATGTTGCTGCGCGAATGGACAAATTCTGTCAGGACAGAATAACTATATAGACTGTCATGCAATGGTAATTTTCCTTGATTGCTATCTCAATTTTTAGTTGCACTCACATGGGGTTCATTTATAATGTTATGTTCAACTTAATTTGTTAATGAATGCTTGATTTTGCTTAAATTAATGTCTGCAATATTTTAAAGTTTTGTATTCGGTATGCCATCATTTATATCAAATAATATAGCACACTTCAGGTCAGCTGGTGAATCACTCACAACGACATGTTACAAATTTCTGCGCAAAAGGGCGTTCATGGTATAAAAAAATTCTCTGTAAAATTCATTCCAGCTCTAGTTTTACCTAGATATAGTTATGCGCATATATATGTACAGACGTATTTCCTAAAAAAAAGTTATGCTTAACCAAGACTATTCCGTATATGTTGTATGTTTTCGTTCCGCTTTAAATTGTTGTGTTATCTTCACTATTACCTGCTCGACAAAGATTAATATTTCACCTTTGTAGATTGATTAAAAAGAAGGTTTCGGGCACACGCGCAATGGTCTATGTTTATTTTGTATTCTGTGAAATAGTTATCATCATCGTCGTCAATCGAATATCGCTTGGGCTAATTTAATAATTCACTGTTATATACTGCATAAATGCATTGTGTTTGTGTGTCTACTATCTTTTTCCTACATTTGTTGGGATAGTTCATTATATTATGTGTATCCAATTTTTGAATGGAAAGTTTAGTGTGTAATGAGTTATAAGTTGTATTATGAATTGTTATACGTGTAGTGTAGTGTGCGAATTGCAAACTACGATAGGAATCTCTAAATGTTGCAAGTTGTAAAAGTGTTTTATGTCGTTGCTTATGTTTTTATGTGTTTTCATAGTGTTTCGATTGGCAGCTTTTTACACTATAATAACACAGTTAAAATGTTTACATAATATACCTAGATAATGACAATTGATGCATGTGTACATATTAATGTATATAATATATATATGCAGTATTCATCCATTATTATCCAATAATAATAATAAATATTTCAATCCAGGGTTAAGTAATTGTTCGTTCGTTGATCCTTCAGGCTTTTCAATAAGTGTTCTCATTTTTATGTTCAACTTGAGTTGATCCCATGTAATTCATAACGTTTATATATTCATTTCATTGTTACCAACATCAGAATTCAGAATGTGTTTCATCATCATCATAAATACTTGACCTTCATCATTATTATCACCAGACAAGTGGGATATACAGTGACTTTTTATTACCTGCGAAAAATGAGAGGAATTATGCAGGTAGGACACAGGAATTCACAGGATATGCAAGCCGCAATAAGCCAAAAGGACCAACTTAATGATAAAACCTAAATAAGGTGACGAGATAGAAAATAAAACAAAAAAAATGGATTAGATAACACAAAAAGCTTACTTTGTTCTTGTGACTAGAAAAATAAAGCATTTGCTTGTAATACATGTAAATAACAAAATAATAAGAAGTAATAAATTAATGTTAATAAGAAATATTTAGAATAATCATAGAAAATAAAATTGTTTATGTGTAAACAAAGCTTCAACTTGAAACTTTAAATTAAACTGCGTCTCGTCTACATGAGCTGTTCTTTTAATCCAAAATTTCAAGTGAAACATAGTCTCTCATACGAACGCTTTATGTTTGACAAAGAAGAATATAAGGAATATGGAGTAGGCGATGGGGAATACGATTCTGGAGACGACGTCTATGGTTTTGGCCACCCTAATGGGATTCTCAATTATCCGATTCCGGAGCTGCAACAATCATAAAAACAGAATTTAGTTTAGATAACATAAAGGCAAAGTGATTGATAAAAAATATATTATGTCACACATTTTTCGAATAAAGGTAAATTTTATATAGCGCGGTTTTGCATTGATTGCACTTTCGCAGTATTCGGGATTATCAATATTTAATTGGCAGGTTAACCTAAAATATTTCACGCTCAGATGTATTACTTTGGTCTGTTTATTATTTATTTCAACAACTGCTTATATCAAAAACATTAATTCTAATCAAACACGGATTAAACACACTAAACTACAAACGGTTTATACCAGGGACGATTAACACGAAAGTTGTAGGTCTATTATCTGATATTCTGTTAGAGAATTTCAGATATGCAATTTTATTTCGGTGACATTTTCTGCCTTTAAGGGTTGGTTTAAGGGTTTCAGAATGGAGTTTTTAGTATTATTGTCAATGTTGTCATTATACACATTTGAATGTTTTTCGTTTTCCTCGACATTGATAAAAACGGTTACACTCTGAAGTCACAAATAAAGACAGTGCTTTAATTATGAGTATGAAATAAAGACAAAGTGACAAATGACAAAGCTATTGTGTGTGATCGATTTAGCGTTTTGTTATTATTTTTGAAACTAGCAAACCATTCCCTATTTTTATTATTGCTTTTCCCTTGAGTGTCGGTTTATTGTGAGTCAGAATAGAGAGAAACACGGTGTAAGTAGACGATGGATTTCAAAAGAAAACAAAGGTTTTGAACGGTAAGTAGTTTTATGGGTATTAACCATATTAACGGCAGGGATGGAAAAGCCCAAGGTAGCTGCAGCAGCATGCGTTGGAGATGGGCAAGTGGCACAAGCAACAATATCGGTAGGATTGTTGCCAGCTTGTGGACCCATGGGTGACTCCATCTGATCTTCTTCTTGTGCCTTCTGGTTCAACTGGAATAAAGGAAATGGGTTTCGCCTCGTTGAAATTATGCTTTCTTCCTATTTCCCGAAGAACGGTAAAATACATACTTCAAATTTATACTCTTTCAATGTAGTAATATATTATTTATTATGGATGTTATTGTCTTTCAATTAAATATGAGTTAAGCAGTCTCACAAATAATACCACAACAATGAATTACAAGACAATATGTACACAAGATGGAATTTTACGTAAAATTTTATCTATTAAAAGAACTTGACTGAAAAAGATAGAATAGAACAGAACAAAGAGGACAGAAAGTAAGATATATCCCCTTCACAAGTAAAACAATGAGCTAAACTTTCTAGAAACAGTGCAATGAAAAAAAAATTATACAGAATTATGTAGTAGATATTATTTTTATTAGTGAAAAATGCGCAGTCTAATGTCGATTTGCAGTTTACTGCAAGTCTGCTTTGAAGTGACAGTGAAAAAGAGAAAATATTACAGAACACTACATTATGGCACAGTTGAACACGATTTCAGAGGCAGCAAATTAAGCACAAGTATCGAAAGGAAACATATGTGCCGGTACTTTGTCATCGTATCTCTACACATAAAAAACATAAATCATTCGACTGTACATGAAAATGTGTTTACTTTCACATTTCCCCCCAACTATTTCGTCCTACTACTGTATGTAATTGGTTTAATTTTTCTTGGTCTGGAGATTTTTTTTAGATCCTATTAACTTTTGGCCTGGACGTTTATGTGGTAAGATTTTCATTCGATGCCATGCCATGATCTTTGAGCCATCGTGAGCCATGCAAGGTATCTTAAGCATTCCCGAATCTCTTTGGACATATTACGTTTGATGTGACAGGTCAATTTGGACGTTTATTTCTTCTTTGAAATTATATGACAGAACAAACTGCTACTTTACTTGGTTACCTTTCCTTTGTCTCGGAATGCCCATCCAGTGTGCAGTAAATCTTTTATCTCCCTCATGAACCCAAAATTAACTTTGTAAGTATGTTTGGAGAAAAAAAACTAAAACTTTCTGTGTGGTATATACCTTTCATTTTACAACCTTTCATACATTTAATCAGAAAACTTGCTAGGAACATGATGCACTTAACATGGCATGCGACGCGTTTCACATGACGCATACGTTTACTTACTTTGCAGTATGTGTTTTTGCGGAAAAAGCAAAAAGATATAGTTGTATGACACATTTAAGGGTGTCTAAAGAAAAATACGTGCAGGTTGAGCCAGAAGAGAAAAAAACAAAAAAGAAAGCCAATGAAAGACTTATTTGCTCTTTCTTTTTAGGTGCACCGTTTTCGTGGCATTATAATATACCTAGAATAACGCGAGGGTTGAGCCAATGCCATGTCATCGTTATTTTATCTGGATTCTCATCTTCTCTTTCCCACTTTGATCATTTACGAAAAAACGAGTCATTCAATCAGGAAACGTTGTCTTTCTTTCTCTTTTTTGGATCCAGCCGAGGGTAAAAACAACCGACGTGGGAATAGCGATTTTAATAGGTAAAATGGTACTCTGTTGTAATATACATTAGTACCTTTATCTTTCTGCTGATGTTGTTCTTCGTTCCATTCATATCATTTAAGGTTTTACACCTGAATAGCTCTTCTTACATGTTGCTGGATACAAATTCGATGCGATTTTAGGTACTGTATCGTCAAGTCTGTACTAATAGAGACAGCCTTTTCCTTCCGCCTTTCCAAAATTCTTCTACCTGTCTATTTCACTCGCTTAAGTTCCTTTCGGAATTCCAACCTCAAGAAAGAAAACTCACTGGATCGTACTTGTACAAGACGATGATAATAATCGTTGATGGATGATTTTTGCCCTGCTCTGCTCTGCATGCCGTTCATTCATAGGTACGTAGACATGTGTTGGGGTGGGAATGTATAAAAGTAAACATGTAACACAATCCCCTCGCGCTTTCATCGTACCTCGTACCCTCCATTTGCAACATCCAGTGCTGTAACCGGATTAAGCTAATACGTGCCTATTATTTTGAAGCATTAAGTAACTTCACGCGGTTCAATGGTTGCACATTTCCTTATTTCTCTTAGAAATTTATTTACAGAGATGTTCTCGTGGACATTTTTGGAGTTCCAAAAGCCTCTTTGCAGCACACTACCGTCATCGTAAATATTTATCCCACAAAAGAACACGGTGGGAATTTCTCCAGAAGCATCTGCTGTGATCTCGTTGGTTAGACCGAAACAATAGATTGGGAATGCATGCAAGACAGCATGCCTTACATATTTCTCTTGCACATCACATTTCTTTCCCAAGAATGAGAGAGAAAATGCGGGGAATATAACATTAAACAAGTATATATGGAGTTGAATAAATAGAAAATATTTGTACTTGTAATAACTATCAGGTACAAGTTATCTAGGTTTTTAGAACGACATGGTAGTAACATTGATAAAGTAGGGGTTATACTTTAAGCAAAGAAGGATGAAAAATAAGCAGAGTTGGAGAAAATGGTCACGCATTAGAGCCAACAGCTGAAGTAAGCTTAACTTGAATTGAAGTTTTGAGTAGACACACATAAATTATATAAAAGGAAGAATCTACGACAGAAGGCAGTATATACAGTAGCAACACCATAATACGTACAAACCAAAACTGGATGATAAGCAGGCGCAAAGTAAGGAAAGTGCTAATAAACATGTATTGATAATCACCCACCTGCGCCGAGGACCTAGGATCACCGGGTTCATAAGGCCGTCTAGGTCGCTTCCTTCCTATATAATTGACGAACACAAACTCAAGGAGTGATGCATAGATGAAGAACATAGAGAATCCATCCCAAATATTCATCGCTGTTAAATTTGAGACCACCGGTAAAGTGGAACGGAAAGTATTGCTGAAATTTCATTGAGAAAATATTTATAGAAAGGTTGGCTTGCCAGAGGAGAAATGGATAGACACATATTATGATGGGGTTATGGAGGAAATTAGGACTCTTCGCGACATGTGTTATAGATATGAACCTTTGTATAGAAAGGAAAAAGGCAAATTTGAAATAGACCTACTCGCTGGAAAAAATGAGACTATTTTCTATAATGGAGGGAAGCAGACGGCAATAATCATCAACATCATCGTATATCACCATTCACCATCAGAAAAATATCGTAACTTACCTCTCCAGTGAGAGGATTCACAGTAACTCGTTGTATTCTCAGCCAAGTAAGCATTGAGAAAAGTGAGATTAGGAGACTTTCTCAAAACACCTGCATCCGTTTGCCACCTAAACTCCAGGGCATCTTTTTCGTGAGATACTAAAAACGAATACGTACACACAGTCAGACTTTTTAATAGAATGAATTAAACGAAAAACGTTTAGATTTCGCGTTTTTGTTTGAAGAATTGGACATACAAAGAAAACAGAGGAAGGACATGCAATAATATTTTTGCACTTACTGCTCTCTATAGCAAAGGTGCAAACTGGATCATCAAATGGGAAAATGGCTAAATTCCCTTGGCATGATAGTATAAGATGACGTCTACATTAGAAAACAAAAAGAAGAAAAACATTTTTATCATCGTCATCATCTTTGAACATGATGCACAATGAATAACAATCCAACTGGTAGTGCCCCTCGGGTACATGAATAATAATAATAATAACAATGCTAACGCAAACTTCGCATTTTCTTTCTGGCGACTCTCTCTGCTGAGTTTAAAATACGCGAACAATGTGAACACACGACATCCATAAATATTTTACACTGTACACATATATAACAGTTTGATATGATGTTCAGTCGTGTCCATGTTGTAGTATATAGTAATATGAACGAAACTGTGTGGTGCCTACCTTGTAGTAAAGTACACGGTGCCATTTGGAAATATTCTAAGCGCCACATTGACGGGATCGAGATTCGACCGAAAGTCTCCATGTTTGACAAAGTAGACATCAGGAACCCAAACACGTCCCCAGTGATGCAGCGCGTCGAGATATGGTTTTCTCCTTGGGTTATAACGCATAGGAATTGCTTCGTGAACATCGGCAATGTAGGGTGGTGCTGTTCCAGACACGGAGTCATAGATTTCATGTTTCAATCTCTTGTCCATCCACACCAGGTGTAGTAAAAATTCTACTTCATATTTCTGTAAAAAAACATAATTGGCAACAACAGGCAAAATGAGTCAGTGAGTGAGTGAGTGAATGAGTAAAAGAGATTGAATGAACGGCAGATGAGGGCAATCTCACGTTAGGAACACTTTAATGCTCACTGGGGTGTTGTAAGCCCCATTAAATGAAAGCATTAATTTTGCTTGCGCTTGTTTATGTACTTTTCGGGTGCTGTGTCGTTGTGTTGTAGTCTCAAAAGCACTTTGTATCAAAACATGCACCACGTCAACATCAAAAAAATGGAAAGCGAAAGTAACGTTTTTTGTAAAAATACTATTTCATAAATTACCAGTGATGATTCATCCGGGGATGCTAATGTTAGCAGTAATACACTCACATTCACAGGCAGATCATCTGAAAAGAGAGAAATGAAACAGAGAGCGAATGAACAAACGAATTGCAGTAATAATAATGTTCCTGCTGATATCCATGTCGTAATATACGCCACTTTCGTTCGAGAGAACCGTGGGGGATGACGGAGCTAAACTACACACTACAGTTTGTTCGTCGTGTTTTAATAGTCATGATAAAAGGAATTATTTGCGTATTAGTTATTTTTATGGCTGTCTTGCAGGGAAATATTATGTGTCATTAAGTTTACATTAGTTGAATGAGAACAACATTGAAGACGAAGGGAAAGGGAGTAGCTGAGTGAGTAGAAAGTGTTGCTGAAGAGCGCGCTGCTCACACGAGTACAGGACAGTAAACGACACTAACATAAAAAGAGACTTAATCTAGTATGGAAGGAATAAAAATAAAACTGGAATTTCCACGTTAATGGAATTTTAGAGTTTGCGGGAGCCAAACACATGGGGAGCAAAGGCATTAAAAATAGTATACCACCGTCGTCACCGCCAAACATACCAAGGCAAAACTAAGAGAAAGTCTGGATCTACTACTATTTGATATTACTACATAAAAAGAGAGGAGCATTGTCTTACCTTTACTCGGTGGTAGTAGTCGCTTATCGTATCTATCCTTACTAATTAAGAGATCCAGTGCGGCCTTTTCACTCAAATCTGAGCTTATTCTGCAAAATTAATTTCACGAAATTCCTCCGCATTAAGTTACAATTTGAACAAAAAGTAATTTCATACTTTGCTTTTGCTTATAAATAAATACCTTAACGGAGGATGTCGGGGTAGCGAAACCAGTTCCTCCGCTACTACCGGCCCCAAAATAGGCAATAGGGCACAGGCGGCGACTAATATCGGAAGGAGCTTGTTCCCAACCATGTTGAATATTTTCTATTAAAAGGATGAAATATTATGTTACAAAATATTATGTTGGCTGGTTCTCTCTGATGAGCATATTATGTGTGATAATCCGTGTGATATGCGTACACGTCATTTGGTTTATCTAATTTAAGCTCTACTAACAAAACAAGGCATTTCTTAATGAGAAGTGCCAAGGCCAGCATGTTATAAAGACAGGAGACAGATCCACGTGTGCACATACATTTCAGAGATCAAATTGTTACAAATGAAGAGTGTCGTACCTTGAATAAATAGTTTCTGCCTTGATTTTGCAAATCGAACTGCAACGAGTCACAATACGATGATGTGGCTGTCGCAGCTATACTTGTAGAATTTAAAGCGGATATAATGGTCTTACGCATCTGTAAGCCTGTTAGTGATAAAGGCTTTGTCGTCCGTCAAACAAGTCGCTTGCAGTAGATTTGTACAAGATATGTACAACTACTCACAAATAGTTTTTGCTTTTACTCTTTTAGTTACTTGATAATACAAAGAATGAGTAAGTAGATTTTATATATAATTCTGAAACTAAATTTTATTGTATTATGAATTATTTTAAAGGATATTTTTCCTGTTCACAACAGCTTGGCTCTGGTTCGATGTGACTAGCTGTTTTCGTGCTGAGCTTGATTTATTGTTACAGTATAATTGGATTTCAAAATACACTTTTGGTAGTTTGTAAAATATGTTTGCCGGCTTCTATTCACAAAGAATGGTTTCCCTCAAGTTACCTATAATAATGTACTTATTGTAACTTATATATATACGCATAAATGTTACTTTTCATGAAAGATACACACTAAAACATCTCCAGCATGTCTGACAGTGAGGCAGGTTTACATTAACAGTGGATACAAGACACGACATGCATACATTTTTTGTTCAACTAATAGCTATAAGAAGAAGAAGAATGTACTATTGTATACATATATATGTGAACATATAAGAAGAGACCTAAGAAAAATTCTTCAGTTGTATCTCATCGGTTCCTTTTTTAAAAAAAGTTCTCATATAAAAACACTACGACAAGAGTTGAAGGAAACTTTCTTTTTAAACTTGCACTCGTTTCCTATATATGACTTTGTAACTATTTGAAGAAAAAGTTTTCTCCTCGTAGAAAGGTCTGATGATGAATATAAAAAAACTGGTACTATTCCTGTTGTTTTACTGAGCTCGACTTTTACAAGTTTAAAACTGCTTTATACAAGGGTAAAATATGTATATATATAATATGTATATGTTTATATTTAAACGTACATAATTTTATTTTATAGAATGAAAGGCCAGCCTATATAAGAGATTTACTTCGATTACATGTTTGGGATACCTTTAAGACAATAATATGATGATAAACGCGCATTTTCTTTTTTGTTTCTGTGCTTTCCAATAATCTTCTAATGCTTTATAATTAGTGGAGTTTCTCACAGGAAATGTGTGGCAGGCGAGGTGTACATAAAAAGTCCCAGTTGCTTGCAGCTTTTCACTTTTTATAAGCTTTCTCTTCTTCTAAGCCAGCCAACTTTCACCTGGCGCTCTGTCGCTTGATAGTTCTTGAAGGGATTCTCTCTGTGTGGGTATACATAAATGGTATATTTTATGAAATAGAATACCGGTAAAAACGTTCTGGGAGAATGATGAAGGAACGAGCACAAACTGGAGCACTCAAAGTTTTTTGCCTTATCACAATTTATGAGACTTTTTTCGTTTCAGAAGTTTAATACAAAGATGTATGTAAGTTTATTAGGCGATTATTAAGGTAGATAGGTAAGTGTGTGTGTGTGTGTACGCTTTAAGAGGTACGTTACTGCAATAATGTACTGTGACTTCTGCTGCGCTATGGTTCTTGCTATCTAGAGAATATTAAAGAGTTGATATTGCATTGGTGGTAGTTCCTGTTGTTGTTGCCGCTGTTGCAGTTCAATATGTCGGTTCTGTTTTTCTTATTCTGGGTGGCTCGAACAGTAAAGATAATATCATCATGATCATCACCTTTCTTTTTTTCTTCTTGTGCAACCGGTGAGAGTAAAATAGCTTTTGTCAGGGAGGACGAGTCGTTCGTGCTTTCACTACTGTTTCGGTTAGAAGTACAACCACTGGAGCTGTTGATGGTGTTGATACTACAACTAGGGGCGTCTTTAGTAGGAGCCTCAGCAGTGGTGCGAGTGTTTTTATCAGTTGTATTGCTATTGCGACTAGACGAAGAAGGATAGGTAGTCGACGACGAGGATGACAACAACGGTGACGGTAGCAAGCATAAGCTTGGAATATAAAATGACGACAAAAGCAGGATTTTGGTCGGCAGTCCTTTTGTTAAGCTCCTTTGGGTCTCATGCATCTTTGCTAATGCTTACCAAAACTTTACTCTTCACCACTTTCACAAAAATAATCATAGGGAAAACTTATTCAACTTTATCTTTGTTTCATGAAAATGAACTAAGTTTCGAACGATTGTGAATAAGAGAAAAAGATGGAATTTTACCCAAGTAAAATTATCCTTTGTTGCATATGTTGAGCTATTTGTGCAGTAAACGGAGTCTTTCCTGCAAAAATAAATGAATATAGATGCTCTATACGTTGTTAGTAGTTTGTCTCTCGAGCGGAATACTGGCACAGTGAATAATGATGCGAATGGATTATATATAATGCATGTCAATGTTTTTGTTTTCTAAACGTTTCAGGGGAAACACTAAAGAACCGTTTCTTTGTCAGTTTTGTATGTTTTGTTTCGTAAATAAGGGATTGTCTTCAGCAAAATAATATGTACGTTGAACGAGTTGAAAATTTATGATGATAGTTCACTGGCTTGTCGTCGCGGGAGTTTCTTCTTGTATGTCAATCAAACGGTTGAAAACTGCGTACCTGAGGAGAAAAGAACAAACTGTCTGCATCATCATACACTTCCCACATGAGTACATAATTAAAAATGTAGTGCTTCCTGGATGTATATTTTGACTCTCAAGTGCTATATAGTTCTAATATACATGAATTTGCTCAGCGGCGGCAGAAATGCAAACTTGGCGTATTCTTCTATTGAGAATTATCGCCCTAGGCCGTTTGGCATGTGTGTAGTCGTGTAGCCTTTCAAAAACCCTTGGTTGTTATGATCGCTATAAACTGTTGTATAAAACATAAGCAACAGAGCGGCGGGACCACTAACAAACACACTCTTGGTTGGTTAGAGGTTTATAGCAAACTTTAAATAAACTACGAAATTTTGAACCTTCTTACAATGACAGTACTAAAGTATTTGAATTTCAAAATGTGTGCACATCTATTGTAGTTACAACACAAAATGGGCCAGTAAATAACTTGTTGAGATTCAGAAAGGGTTTATTTCTTTTGAATGTCGCTACTCAAATAATTATTTACCCCCCCCCCATCAACACACAGAGTGTATTGTGCAAACCTTAATGTCTTAAAAGCAAATTGGATGCATGTTGAACAAAATGGCATATAAAATGACGACATTTACCTACATAGGTATTACAAAGAAAGTTTATGGCATCATCATTTCTTTCAGCATTTCCAGTACTTGTCCCTACTGCCTACTGCAATGCAGAGAATGGCTCATTCGCGAGCGTAATGATAATGAGTGGAAGAGGAGCCGTAAAGTAATTTTGGGATTGTAGAAATGGTTGAAATATAATGAATACACAAGACTATATATGCGCTCAAGATTTATTTCAATATGCAGTAAAAACGAGTACATATACTTTCTAACACACATTTCACCGGACATTGTACAACTTACATCCTTTCCAATCTGCGCCTATCAACACCAGTAAAAAACTGCAGCCCATGTACATATATATATTTAGCATCTGTTCATATACGTTAATGATGGCTACCTTCACTCACACCCTGATCATTATATTACCTTTTCGTGAAGGTTTTGTGGGCGTATTGTTAACCCACAACACTATATTTATTGAAACAATGTACGTAAGCTGTAACATTGTGCTTGGCTAGTAAACGTGCATAGAGAAAGTTTTGTAAATGTTGATACATCATATTACAAAGGCGTAGTAATGCACTCTGTGAACCATAACTATTCTGCGTTGTGGAGAGAAAACCTTAAATGCAGTGCATTGTTCAGATATGAAATGTCAGGGTCGCAGGAAAGTCGCACTAAATATGTACGCGTGTCTCGTTGAACGTTCGTGCATATTGATGCCGCGTGAAGTCAAACAATGACGTTAGATAGGCAGGCATTATACTACTTCATTTATATAGGTCATCAGGTTTTTTAAATGCTAACAACCAACCTATACCGCGACAATGTGTATATACCATTGTATGTGTTTATCCCATTAGGTACGCCATTATCAGCGGGGAGAAAATGGAATTTCTTGGACTTTGAAGCACTTATGGAATTGTAATGTCTAAATTATATCGTGCTTAGGAAATAATTCGAGTCTCGCTTTATTCACAATTTGCAGGTTTTTTTACCTTCTTAACGGGAAAAATAGATGGGCTTTGTTGCAGACAAATTTCTTTTTTAAGTATGCAAGTACCCAAGTTTCATAATGATTTTAAAGCCATTATATATCTAGTCGTTTTACGACGTCAGAGAATATAAAATGGGATAATGTCAATGGAGCAATTTTAGACTTTTCCCTTTTCCCACCGAGTACTACTAGATTACATAATGGAACTGTGAAATGAAATGCCACATGAAACTTTAACGTACACTGTAGTATAGTACCTCATTTATCTCCAAGCCCGCAGCATAGCTCCTACCTGTCTATACATGTTTACTCAACCAAGACATTAAGCAGTTAGCCAACGTGAGGACAGGAGACTTCTCCAAAAATAGAGTACAAACACTGTAAACTGGTCAATATCTCGTTTCGTTTCACTACTCGCCCAATGTAACTATAGCGTATGCCTAACGTAACGAGACATTGGAGGCAATGTCATCAAAGTAGATTCATAATGACAAGACGACGAGACTATTTTTGGACTTGTACGGTGTGTGCATTTTCTGTTATTTCAATCTTTGGACAGTGGTGTACTGTGTACTCGTCGTATCGTCTCTGGTATCGCTAGTCACAATCACAGCGACAACGTTTTTCCAGGAGAGAGCAAAAGACCGCAGGAAAATGGATTTCCATAAAGTAAAGCTTGTTTCATGGTTTCATTAGGGAGTATTCAAATAGTCCCTGTTGAGTTTACACTCACACATTCTCGGTTGTGTAGTTTGGATGCAAACAATTAATATGATATTAGATTCATATTTTTGCGAAATCTACATAGTCCGGAGTCCAGAGAGCGCATATCACCGTCATCGTCATTATCATCGTTCAGCCGTACTGAAAGTGCTGGAGAAAGGGTTGGCAATCAAAGGAAATGAGAACAATGTGAACGTACTGCTTTGTACGTGTACTAGTTCATTTTAGAACACATGTAGTAGACGTTAATTGCGGTTTCAAATTGAGATGGCTGGTTACCCCATACCGAATTCCTGTCAATACCTGCTGCTTGTAGTAGCGAGAGTGCTCAGGACTCTTGACTTTTTCCTTCTGTATATAATACGTTGAAGTTTATTAAACATGCTAGCAGCCAAGTAATTCCTGTTATTACGTCCAATACATATTGAATTGTACAAGTAAACTACAGCCACTCTTCCTTTTTGAACATTTTACAATCCATCAATTTAAGGTATGTAATATGTAATCAGCATTTTCTGCATTTCCAACCACCCCACTACCTTACTGGTAGCGCCAACTAAGAGTAACAGAAAGACTGAATTTGCATTACTGTCCCATTGTAAACAGTGGCTTTCCCGGGGATTTAATTTTGCCAAAACAAAAGCCCAATGTGGAGCTGTATTGTACAAAGTAATGAAATTGTCGGGTGTTTAAAGAATCGTTGGACAATGTATACTGTTTCTCACAACTCAGGGGATGGAATATTTCTCTACATCAAACGGCAGGACATCTATATTTACAATGTTGTTTTGAGTACTCACTCCAGGAGCAAACCCAAGTAGAGATAAAAACGGCACAAATGGAACAAATTATGTGTTCCTAATTCAACAGTTGAAGTTGAAAAAGCTTCCATGTACATTACACCATGTCAAGCTATATCTCGTCACCCCATGAATTTGCCCGGCACCCGTTGTTAACATGTTAAAAAATATACGTAGTACGTGCATTTTGTTTATGAAAGCGCATATCATTATGTTTCTCAGTTTCCTTGAACAGGATCCCACCTTCAGTGTTCATACAATGAACTTTCACCATTTCTACACGAGAACTACAACTACATAGCAGCTTTGCATTTTCCATAACATACCATATAACGAAATAATCGTTCGGAATAAAATATTGACACGATGTTTAATACATGCACTTTGCATACATAAACATGTAGTGCTATGGGTTTAACGAGGTGGAAGAATTTCATCGACCATACCAAGACGGCATGTGTAATACGGAGCCTCCAAATATCTTCATGTAGATGTCATGGGCATTTTCTTTAATAGTTTTGTGTCTTGTGTATCTTTCTACGTCGGTGATAAGTCTAATCACTTTTCCTTATATTAGAATGTACCTACGATAATCTATGGTAAGGTGTGTTGAACCCTGATGGATAGAAAAAGAAAAACTGTCTGAAACACTTTTATGCAAACTTACGAAAAACATTAAACATATTGTGTACCTACCGAAACGATTTCTTTCTCCATACAACCGAATCGGAATTCTGAATGCTTGTGTGGTTGCTCGATAACCAACCCTGGTTGTTGACTGTCCACGACTTTCACTTTACTATCAAACCATACTGTAAAAAGAAATTGCTTGACAAAATATATAACGCCATTAATTTTATTTTATTGTCACTTAACCCGTTCTTTTCTTGAATGAGGTAGTAAAATTCGCAATCTTCAACGGACTAAAAAGAGGCATGCCCTTCCCTATTAGTAATATTATTTGCCTACATAAAAGTTGAAATATTTACACGATATCCCAAAACTGCTGATGTGTCCTGCCTCCTGCCAACGTCATAGTTATTCACGGTAAATGTATAAAACATCACGGGGCTCAATCTTAAAACTGCTGTCAGCATTCTAACTTTCGACAACTTGACTTTTAACTTTCAGTAAAAATCGTAAACCTCAGGACAATAAACTTGATCCATGTAGTGTAGAAAGCGTGTAGCTGTAGCATAACGATAAAAGACCACTTTTGCTCATCGCTGAAGTGTTTATTATTATTGTTCTGTATCCATAAATCGATATCATTTTAATCATTGACGTGTTATACCAGAAAACGTCCAACGTCGACCCTTGATTAATTAAAGAGAGACGTATTATAAACCGACACAATGATTGTGAATCCTCGGCCACATAAATGAAGAAAACTTTTAGAAGAAAAGACTTTTTACAAGAACACTTAAATTATTTGTAACACTGCAACACTGTAATAGGACAAATGCCTACACACATTGAAATATTGATTGCCAATGGATTACATTCCCATAACTCTATAAAATATTTGTTAGATAATTGACAGTTTACCGACATTCTTTATAAATGTAAATTTTTATACAGTTTAAATAAAGCAAGAGTTTTTGGAGGTACAAAAATATTTGCTCAGAGTATTTTTACAACATCCCAACAGTTATTTTTCAGCGTGTCCGAAATATGGTGTGTCATATGTTTTATATCGTTTTTAAGTTGATGGTTAACTTTTATGAGAAATGCATGACATATATGACTACAAGACTACATACATAGTCTTGCTACGCTTTTATAGGCATACAGCACACGAAGCACACCGCTTTACTTTTACAAAGATACAAAATAATAAAATCAAAACTCTTCAAGGCTCCCACCATATTTGTGTGAATTTCAATAGGACACATTTGAATGCCTTTAGGCATCTGCTTGTCAAGTTTGAGCAAAATTCGTCAAATCCCTCAAGAATTGTTGTGATTACAGACTACACGGACAGACAAACATTCTGATCGCATAATCTACTTTCAGTATTAAAATGTAGTTCGATGATAAAACTGATGACTAGAGCCGTAAGCCAATATTTATTTCAGATAGTTACTGGTGGGAGAGATTACGTACTGCCTCGGAACCGTAAAATAATCAACATGATGGAATTTGTTTATTTTGGTAGCATGTTCACCCCCACTGATTTATTTACGTAGCGCCACTAAACATGATAAGCTAAGTTGAAAGTTTTGGCCTTTTATCTTAATTATGTATACGTATTTTTATGTTGCATTGACTATATTTTCCCAAGCCAAACTACTTTTTGTGGTTTGTGGTCATTTGTGGGGATTGCACCCTCAGAGTATATTCATTTTTAACTGTATATCCGATGTCAAAATCGAATCATCGTTCGTATGAAACAGGAAAGCATAGCATAAAATTGCTTTTGGGAGATACATAAATATCGCGTACACAATGCGTTCCGTTAATTTTCTCCTGTGGCGTAAAATGAGAATATCGACGCTCAGCGTCAACGCTCATGTTAATTATTACATGGATATTACATACATGCATCCATTATATAGTTTTAAGAATGCTTTTTCCGCGGAACTCAACCGAAACACAATTTTTTCGACATGTTCCACCAAGCAAGGCTCAGAGTTTGGAGTCATAATGATGCTACGGCAAGGGTGAGGCGTAGCAATACCAGCAAATAATAGGGAGAAAATTCTCTTATTCTCTACAGAATTCACTAATGGCCTGACCGGTCCGCGTAGTAAACTTATAGAAAATTAAATTTAGCCTGACGGTAGTGGAACGAGAATACGTGCATCAACAAACAAGCTTTCCTGGCTTGCCATTTAATAATTCTAGCACAAGTGGGAAAATCCCTTTCAAATTAAGCGCCCCCACATCGTCGTCGAAGGTTGTATACATATATTTAATGTGCTTTTATTCAAGAAGTTGTCCATGTCTTCAGTGGTGCTGACGGGCGGAAAGAGATATAAATGGGGGTGCTCTTTCACAGACAAGAGAGATATTGAATTTTCGTGTACACCTCACACATCATGACCTGTCTATCGCCACATCAATTCTAATGGGCTTCACGAAGTCATCCTTATTGCCGGTGTCCGCCCTCCATGCCAAAAAACCCTATAGTAATAATAATAATTACAAAATGCTATACACCATTCGTCGTTTTTGGCTTGGTAGGTTGAATTACGTAACAAAACAGACTTTCATCGGGAAAGCACGGTAAACCCAAAATGTCAAGGAAGGAAACCACAAATGCACCTTCAGTCACATTAATAGATAAAAGTACTTACAAATAAAGGGGAAAGGCACAGACAGAAACGTAAACCAAACAACCTTGCCCACTTTTCTCTCTTCCAAGCTGGAAATTACATTATAAAGCGCTACAGCGCTGTCTGATTGATTTTTTGTATGGCAGTTTTCACCGCAAGAACGATTACTAGCATTTCACCTCAAATAAATAACAACAGCAGCCGCGATGAAAAAACCGAAAGGGTACCTGGGAAAGCGGACTGCCTATGGCAGTACTACTCCTCCCTATACCACTATACGATAGCTCTCTCTCTTCTCCCAACCCATTATTATACATTTGTGGCACATGCTGCCTGCATGCAATGTAGTTCATGATGATAGCAACAAAAACAAGTTTTGAATGCATACCGAGTACTCACTTTACTTTTCTTTAAATCTGCAATAGTGCTTCAGCACTCCTGTTGTTGTATTTCCCCATTTTCATCGCGGCTGCAAAACTGTCTTGTGGTATTTTTTATTGCAACAGAAGCGTGTTACAGAGCAAAAACAATGCCTGTGGACAAGCTTTACTATTTGTTTGGATAGTTGCATGCGAGAGCGTTTTCCCTTTCTCTCGTGCACAGCCTTTCTATAGTTCTAGTCTCTTCTCTCTCTGTTTGTGTGCCAGTGATGCATGACACTGTGTACCGTGGAAAAAACGATATCCCTGTAGCTCGTGTATCTTTTATCACTATGATATATGTATTCCATTCCAAACATGTCTGGTTGTTGTTGGTGGCGATATCACTATATACTCTACTGTTATTGTTATTCATTTCTCCCGTTGCCCATACTTATTATCTCGACGTTTGGGAAAGGAAAGCAGGAAACCTACAGACTTAACACCACCGCCACATTTTACATACTCCGTCATGCAATCATGTACACACACGACACAGGTTACCTCGCTATTATCATAGCATAACTAACGGTTGCTATCTATCATCACTCATCACTGTTAAAAATGTAATGGGGTTGACAATACGGCTGTCGACTAACGTGTGGGTGCTCCTTCTTCTTTGGTTTGCCATTATCTGTGTAAAACATGCCTAAAATAAATATGCTGCAGTTGTGTACTTGCTCTTTGATCTAAGATATATATAATCATCATCTAGCTGGGGTGCATGTTACATGCGTGATGATAGTAATGCGTATTTTTTTTAGCAAATCTATTTAGCCCACAGTCAACAGTGCAGCAATTGCGATGTGTATAGCCAGGCCAAACGCTAATGGAATCAGATTGTTATCGCATTGAATATTTTTATACCTCAGTGGTTAGGTCGGAGGAACAAGATCCGAATCCCATGCTGAGAATGTGAATGGGTTTCGTGAGCGTGTATCTATTTGTGCATGTGTGTGTCTGTGAGGTTTGGATTTCTTTCTTCACAGATTCCTTTGTCAGCGTGTATTTTTGAACGTGCATGAAACCCCTGGTGCATAACGAATAAATTGTTGTTACATTTTATCATTTCTAATGGAAAAAGCTGAGGAAAATTGCAAAAGTATGACCTTCTGAGGGAAAAAGACAATTTCCATTGTTCCTATTATCTGTAGTAAAACCGGAAACAAGATAGAATGACCAAATTTAATGTGCTTTTCTTACTTAATGCAATCCAAAGAGATTGTACGTTGTACAAGTGTAATCATTACTATGATCATTGAAACTTGAAGGAAAAAATATGAAAGCTTTTCCCTTTTCCCTATAGAGTCTCACATATCCAAGAAATATTCCATTACGCAAAAATTACACCAAAACGTCTTGGTAAGCTCTCGAACGATTATGTTTTTGTGAGATGTTTTGCTACGTCTTTCCAGATCAATTTTTATCTGTAAACGAGATAATGTCTTATAATGGCGGCCGTAAACATGCAGCTGTAAGTGCACTGTGTATAAACGACAATTATAATAATGACAAAGTTCTAATCTTCTTGATAAAAAAGCTTACGTTATTTACGTTTACATTCGTAAAAACGCTATCGTGTATAAATTCTTGTCTTTTCATACAGATACAGGACACTAGCACGATGCACCATGAAATATTCAGTGATTAATATTTTCATGTCATCTAGTTTCAATTTATGCTATATATTCTTGATATCTGACCATCTTGTTTACAGAAATATTATATTTATTGCGTGACAGCAATCGTCTACCATCCGTGGTAGACTCCTAATTAAATAACAAAACTATCCTGTGGGAGAAAAATTCCCTGTCAAGTTCAAAATAAATCAAATGAATCACGTGACTGAAATATTTTTGGTCAGACAGGCAAGCTAGCTATATGTCAGAATAGCTGACAGTCTTATCGGGAACTAACAACGTAAGTAATGGAACAATGATGAAGTCATATACCTATATCAAGATTGGCAAGACTAGTTTGTTCGCGTTGCAAGATTTTCCGATAGACCGCATTGTGGTGGTAGGTAGGTATAAATAAAAAGTATACCATTTCTCCGTTTTGATATTTTTCGTGTACCCCTGCTATAATGTAAAAAATTGGGGCATTAAGGGCACACATTGCCAGTTTTTACTAAAACCGTCCATGTACGTGACATTATTTGGCTAGATTACTGGAATGGGACAAAAATCTTTAAGTGTTCCATGCAAAGGTTTGTTGTGTTGTGTATGTACAAATAATATACATTACACATCAATAAAAAGTATTCAGGCGAAGAATACCATCGTTAAAAATTGTTGCTATGGTCTCTACTGCATTTTCCGTGATTTAAAAACAGCTTATTGTTAATATTAGAAACAGCAATAATTTGCTTAGTGTATTTATACCAAAGAGCTTGCTTAAGGGTGGAGTTGAACTCATAATAGCCGATTCAATCAATAATGCTAATCATGAGTAATTTTGAGTCAGAGAACCTCCAAGATAATTGCTACAATAATACCATACGATACAGTCTTAAAATAATACATGCGGTTCATTGAAATAGTTTTTAAGGCAAATGCCTTTAGAATCTTGTACGTGAAAGGTCCGTTGTTTCCCACACTCAAACTTTCGAGTACTCATAAATGGAGGGGAACAGCAACATTAGGAAAATTGAAAAATCCTTTCTGTGTCACTCCGCCCTNTTGAAAAATCCTTTCTGTGTCACTCCGCCCTCTTCGTTATGATATCCCATGATCCGGTTCTGCTAGATGCGGTTATGCTAACAATGAACATTAAAAAATGATTGGCATAATTTGATCCTGTTTCTAGGTCTATCCAAGGCTTTTCCACATGCATTTCCATTGAAACTACTAGTAGTTTCAATGGAAATGTATGTGGAAAAGCCTTGTGGTCTATCATAAAAAGGGGCAAAGTGAAACTAACATTTTTTGAATACTCCTAACATCGTGTTTCCCGTCTATTTACCCTGTCTTTACTCTTATATTCTTTCTCTTAAGCAAACGGGGTATCTTTTTCCTGTCACTTACGTTTAATCTTATAAAACGGCTATTATTGGTTATTTCATATATCGTTAACTTTTACGCCGAATTGTAACGTTCTAGACAAGTGAGGCGGCACTAATTGCTACAAAACTCATTTCACTTTTGAACTAAAGTGAAAGAGGACGAAAATAAATAAACTTAAACTGCTACATCTAATTGAAACGGAACTTGTCGTCATGACAAGTTTCACGTCCAAAGTTTAATCATCAGTTCTCTTTAACTTTCTTGACAGTTATATAACTGTGACAACTAATGACCATTCCGTTACTCGCAAATGTTGTAAACTGATCAAACTGAGTTCAAAACTTTCCAACACTAACTTTCTCAACTGACAGCACAAAATGTAGCACAACAGCACAACTTTACTTTGTTACTTTTTCAGCTGTGTTTAAATGTTACTGCTTGACAATTTTTAAGTCCATACATATTTATGTCAACGGTAGTGAATTTATAATTGCTCTATTTATGTACGTTTGGAGGGAGAATTCATTTGACGCACCCCTTCAAAAGTCTCCTCTCTAGAGAAAACCGTGACGGCGACTAAAACATTGACGGTCTGGTAGATACTACATATGATCAAAACAGAAACTTTTCGACTACTTACTTGACAAATACTCATACTAAAAATTGCGTTGTAACAGCTAGTTAAAGGATGATACCTTTCGGCTATTTACAAGGTTTGGCACTGCACTTTAGTTTTAGTTGTGTTGTAATGTAACACCTTGTAATACCCCAAGAAGATACAAAAGCAGTTACAAATGTGCAGTGTCGACGAAACTGGTAGTGTAATTCCAGAAAAGAAATGACACAACAAATGTCGAGAAGGGAAAGTGCGCAGTTGTGCTACGATACTGTTGGCAGCGGTTCTATAAAGATAATCACAGCAGAAGTAAATCTCCTGGGAAGGATGTAATCAAGTAAACCAATATATATCGATTCCATTTATTCTCTGTCCATTTTTCAACTCCGGGGAACAATCGCAACTTTTTGTTTGATTATTTTTACCAGTCATTCTCCAACCCGCAAATGATATATTTTCAGCAACACTCATGTACCCAATTTGCTCAAAACAACAGTTCTCCTACTTTTACACACAACCGGAAGGTATCGTTGAAGCAGTAACGCAAACGCATTCACCGTGTTAATCTCAATATTTATACACTTTTGTGTTGCCAAAACTAGCGCAACACATTTACTCTGCTGTTTGTTATCCCTTTATCAAATTACGTTGGGAAACATACTGAAAAGGGTTTGGTTTTGCATGCTCTTCCGTATCCTCAAAGGCTCATGTGTTTGTCATTGCATTATTGGTTAGTAAAAGTTGTTTTGAATCTGACCCCATTGAAGGGTTACAAATGGTACCATAACTCATGTTAGCACTAGCATCCTGTGTACTTGCTCGCTTTGCTGGAGAAAAGTTAAAATTCCCAGTGCAACTTTCTCTTCCTTTTCTCCACCTTTGCGTTATTCAACATCAAAGCATAGAATATTACATATTATACCTTTGCGTATCACACCAGACACGGCAGATAGTACTACACATGAAATGTTGTACAGTCAAAAGCCCCGTCCCGTATACGTGAAGAGTGGCAGAAAATTTTATGCAAAACAAAATTATAGCACCCCAGAAATTTCCTTGATTCTGTGCACACCTGTAACTCCCTTCCCCATTTTATGACAACGTCTGATGTTGGGACTGAGGTTAGTAGCTACCATTTCAAATGTGTACGCTGAAATTGTTCGTTACCTTCAAAGACGTTAGGCTACAAACTACTACATATATTAGTACTTCCTGCATTATTGTAGCCAACACCAAATTATAAACACACTACTACTATTACAACAATATTAAAAGTAAGTGTATATACTTATTTACTTTTTACCTCTTCATTTCAGCTTTGAGCTAAAACCAGTATGATTGAGATTCACACCTGGGTGCAAAAATGTCTACGCTATCATAAAATTGTATCAAACGAAACCATCGGAGGTCACACCATCGTGTTACCCTTACCAATTCAGCATGTATGCATAACAAATGTACACTGCGATTTCTCGCGTCCATATGCCAGAAACGATTTACTACTTACAGTTAATTTACCACAGTTTTCCTCTTTAGCTTACAGACTTTTGCTGAATAGACGTTTTATATCATTTATTGTAACACCCGCACCGCGCCCATAATGTAGAGCAGCGTATAAGTTTGTAGAGCCGAGTATACTCCCACTCAACCAAGTTCCATTTTCTATTAACTCGATTAGACAGTATAATCAGTAGAAAAGTTTAACGGATAATCCGATGTAACATTTAAGTGCAGAGTAACTAACAAAGTCAAATTAGCTCTTCCAGACGTCCAATGGAGACAATGATTTGGTACATATGTACAACAGAGCAGCATATAAAGTAGAGAGGAAATCTGCCCTTTTCACCATGAGGACTGTGACTCACAGATAACTTGTATCAATGGTTACGATGGAGTAATTACAAAATTATGCAAACCCAGCTGCAAATATCAGAACCAATCTGATCAAGCCCATTCTTTTCTTACTTTTGAATACCTTTAAATTGAGTCTAGTTGGGAAATAGTTTATAGATGTTCTTAATTGTATATGTGAGTCTACATTGTACATCCATACCTCTGACACCTACAAAGCCAACTCGGGGAATTAAATGAGATATTTCACTTGCTGCCCTGTAACCTAAAATGAATTTATACACTACTAGTAAGTAAACGCAAGTATGCAGTCCTAGTTCAAGAAAAGTACCATTTCTTTGTTTGCCTGCGTGCAAGAAGAATATTAATATTTACTCGTGCATTACAGTGTTATTTACTGCAGGACTGCAAACTCGGTTATCCATTCCGACTAGCTAAAGGTTTTTTTCTCTTTTATGTGAATAGCATGAACTTGTACAGTAAAAAAATATGCGAAAATGGTACGTGACGCATGCAGCAGGACTAGAGTAGATGCAAAAAATGCAAAAGTAGTGGATCAGACTTTACTCAAAACTTTATGTTCGCATGTTAATGCAGTGCTACATTTTATGTTTCAATTCTGGCTGCCATACGGAGTGGAAATAATAAGGAAATGGGAAATAAGTCAGGTTGCTTGTTGGTTCTAGTTTCCAGTTTTACTTTAGTGTGGTTCTTTTCTACTTTTTGTGTAAAGTATCTACCGCACCATCCGGCCACCAGGTGATATATCTTCCCATGAGAACGCCGAATCACAATTTTTTGTCTTAAAACTTGCAGCAAAACGAAAGAGAAATTAAAACACCGTAAATATACTCATTCACAACAGCATCCGTGCTTGTCTTAGAAGACTACGGCTTGGCCAAGTACGGGAGAAGTCGGTTAAGAAATATTTTACACAAGTGTCCGCCTGCTTCATTTTCCCCGACCACCGGGCAGTGTTAAAACAATGGATGGTTTTTATGTGGCGGACAAGCAGTTGTAAAATTAAAACTGGTTATACATGTGAAGGTATGTCTTTGTGGGTCTCTTTAGTATCTAGTTTCCAGATACACACACCTACACGAAGGAAAACACCTTTTTATTAGTTCCAATACCAACTGTGGTGTGGAATGGAGGGAATGTTCACTAAAATGAAATGCTGGCTGCAGTCAATAAAAGCGACTTGGCTAGGTGGATAGCTTTGTGTATAGTTGCCAACAGGAGAAAATAAGAAATTCCAGCTTTCACATCGACTTTCTTTTGTTCTGGTTTGTATCAAGGTGACGGGGTGAAATCGAATGACTTGAGAACAGAAGCAGCAGCAGTAACTTTATATTACGTACTTGCAAGGCGAATTTCCCTGTGCTGCTATTTCACCAGGTCATTTAATGACACACAAAAGTGCAAAAGCAACGAGTAAAAATGGTGGAGCAAACAGCAAGCCTACATATATACAAACACATACACACGCTCTCACACAAATAAATGTGTACTTTGTTCAGACTTTATTCGAATGCAGGAAAGTACAGCGTTTCGATTGGGTAGTTCGTCCGGTCCATCTGTTTCTACGAAGGTCTCTGAGCCGTGAGCAGACAAGAACATAAATTTTTCGGACACAAAGCGCCCTTTTCTGACTCTGTCAGTTTAATCATTGGAAAGGAAACGCGCCGTGAAGAGTAGAAGCTTTTCCTTATATTTACGGTTCCGCTTCTTTCATTTCTTGTTTTGTTGAAATGAAAAACATGATTCATCTATCCACCTATACATATTTAATATTGTAACATACAATTATGATTATCAAGTACGCTGCAATAACAAGGAATGGAGAATCCAAAAAACTCATTTATCTTCCGCTCGGTTCATAATAAGGTTCCACTCGCACAAAGGAAGAAGGTGATAGTGATGACAAAGCCTTCTGTAGTCTGTAATATATCATTGTACTCGCTTTCGAGTGGACTACTGAAACTGAAATGAAAATCACACCTACAAAGTCATACACCTACAACGCTTTTACTATCAAGTATCTGGTTATCCAATTAGAGAAACGAACTAGGAATCGGAACGAAAAATGTGATAAGCATTTTGATTGTGCATACGTCAGTTTCAATTATCTTTGTTTGCCATATATAGATGGGAATGGGAGCATCTCCACGCCTTCCCGTTCAACAAAAGGAAGCTTTGAAAGAAATGAAATTATGGAAATCTCGCTTACATGTTTGTTGCTAATCATATCAATTTTGTGAAGAAAGCTTTAACATGATCATTAATCAATACGCAAGCTAATTTTCGTTGTTTCTATACAATTAGACAATGAACTATTGTAAAACTTTTAGGTTGAGTTGCTTTCTCCGTAGGGTTTTTGTTGATACTATGCAGTGATCCTTCTTGACATGATTACATCGGATCAACAGTTAGAGGTAGATTTTTCCCAACATTCAACGTATTCTTCCCTTATCAAGGTCAGTCATTTCTATTGAAGGACAATGTTGTAGCTACTATAATATTTATAATAATAATAATAATAATAATGATAATAGTGTAATATTACAATTATTATAAATTAACGTTTTGGAATGGGTTTAGTAGTATAAACATTAAAAACGACAATAATAAACTGCCAATTTCTTGGTCGAAAGTTGCCACTTATAGCGTAGCAGAGAAGGGTATTCAATATGGAGCCAGATGAACGCGAGTGCCAGAAGTTAGGACTCAAAATGGCTAATAAATCAAATGGGTGAGAAATGTTAGAAAGTCAGGATCACCAATTTATTTATTTCCAGCAAAAAATGCACTGTGTATTACTTCAAAGCGTCGAAAGTTGTTCATACTTCTTTAAATCTATACGCCCGGCGGAGCAGAGAAGCAGAAGCTACAGAGCTCCTAGGATCAAAAACAAAAATCCAGAAATGTTGTATGATTTGCTAACGTTAATCTTTTCCTTCCTACAATTGCACATGATCCTTTTTTAAACATATAGCCGTTGAGCACTTCTGCTGTTTGAGTATGGTACTCTTTATCATTGTTGGTCCAGTTCCCAGCCATGCATAATG
Source organism: Callyntrura sp. NNG-2020 (assembly GCA_027744055.1). Classification (NCBI taxonomy): domain Eukaryota; kingdom Metazoa; phylum Arthropoda; class Collembola; order Entomobryomorpha; family Paronellidae; genus Callyntrura; species Callyntrura sp. NNG-2020. Next base: position 17,327 of record JAHZNE010001456.1, on the reverse strand, counting down.
TATTAAGTCATTATATCCATTGTAAAACGACTTTCCCTTTCTTTTGATCATAATTTTTTTCAAAAAATAACTTTAGTTGTGACAAAACGGGAAACTCGGCACACAGTTTATTTGGGTAAAATGATGATAACATCCCAAAACAAACCAAAACAGTGCCAGCTCAGAGGACTGAATTGAGTTTTTAACACGAATAGACCATCAGCCATTTAAATCAGTGCTTGAGGAAGTCTTTCCACTTTTGCTTTCTCTTCGTGGTAATGCTACTCTTTGTGGAGATGGTATAATGCTATTTATATCATTACATGAAACATCAAGAAGTCCAGAGTCCAGACCATCGAAGCGTAAGCGTACATGACATTATATATGCTACTTGCTAAAGTTTATTTATTCGATATCACATGTACATAGGTACTGTGTGCAAGATAGCAGCAACAGAAACTCTCCTTTTTATTTATATCAGAGATCTGACGAATTTCTCTTATTTACACAATAAACTACAAAGAGATATATTTACAATGCCAGCAGTAGCGTCTTTCTCTCCAGCCACATACTGTCGCAATGTTGCCCGTTACCCATGCTACCCATGTGCTTAAGCACATGTATTCTTTCATATACTCTCTGCTTTTGATCAACGGATCTGCATTAAAACATCACTATAGCATGACTTGTGCTCGAATAATTTTTCGGTAGCGGTAATAGCTCAAAATTTTTTACAGAAAGAGTACCAGACCAAAAATCAGGCGGTAGCGGTCTTAGTTGCCAAAAATTAGGTTGGTAGATAAAGGACGGCAGAAAAAAATCCATGTAGTTTATTTGTATGTATATCTTTTGCAGTCACATACACCACCCATAGCACAAGTGTCCAAGTGTCATTTGCATACATTTAATACGTACATGTATTTAATGCATTCTTTCTTCCTATAGAAATTCTAGAATTCTTCCTCCCACTACCTCACTCTTGATCAAAAACTTGTAACACTTGAGTTAAGAAAGTTTATGAGGACAACGTTACACAGTTTTCCATTTCAGCAAAGGATCGTTGTAAATAGTGGGAATTATAAAAATAAACATTTCCGGTAATCAAATCGAACCTCTGATAATATGGGACACATCATGACGTCATTGCGGTAGCGATACTATAGCAACGAAATTATTTTGCGGTGCTTGTAATAAACCCAAGATTTCTGTTCTAGTCTTAGTGGTACCATACCATGGGGAAATAGAATAACACTGGTGATACCACAACTATTCTCCGCTGCCTATACAATCACAATACGTAGATACCACACCAAAAATGCTATTTAAATAGTATGTTACATTATTTGTACAAATTATAGGATTTTTTTGTTGTTTACATTTCCGAAATACATTACTACACATTAAGGTAAACAGTGAGTGGGAACAGCGAAGGAAATCATTCCAAGTTGAAAAAGAAACCGCCATTCACAATCACCCCCGCCACCACTTCTTTGAATGTGCCCAGAATTGTAAAGCATCATGAAAGTAAACTAGCATCATTGAATACTAGTAGTGGTAGAAGAGCCTATGTTAAGCACGGCATTTTTCAAACGAGATTACCTCCGGCGAAAGGGTCTCTCCCTTGGCTCGAATGCGTAGCTTTTGTGTACAACCGTATGGTTTTTACTATCATCATATAACCCCCACCTATATATGTGATCATCACTGCCGCGTAGCTCGCGTACTGCATTGGCACAAATATTCTGTTTGATTTTTCCGCTTTCATGTGCAGCCCGTGAAAGAGAAACACAGAGTATTTTTATAGAAGTTAATGATACACACGTTATGATGAAACTGATATTGTTGTCGTTGATTCTTTTATTTGCTTACATTTGCAGTCGTATACATTTAGGCATGTGCTTGATAAAAAGATGTGGACCAGTGCGGTAATATTACTGGTGCCACTGGAACCATTTGCTACTTCTCTACTAGCTAGTAGGCTGGGGTAGACACGACTGCAATAGGTGGAGATCCCCAGTATCAGTTTTATTATTTATGCATAATTCATAATACTGGCAAGTCTCCGATTACAATATAATTTTCAGCCATTGGCACACCATATAGGGAGGTCGTCAGAGATAAGGGAATGCGTAAAACAGTAGTGTGGAGAACCTTTAGTAGTATCATATTATATTATCATTACTATTACAGATATTATTGTACACTTACTTTCCTTTGTGTGACTCCTGCATTGGAGCAAGTGGTGTGGTCGTTCGCGGAAGTGGGATAGAAAACATAGAATAAGCGACCAGGACCCCAAGAGTGTACTTCGGAAAGAGGTACCTGATGAAAGTAACGTGTGCTGGACGAACAAACCATCAACTACTTATTTAGCGGTATGGTGATGGCGATACCAACGCGGTGACCTACTACAAATTCCTCTCTTTTCCTTGAGTTCCCTTCCTAATGCAACAAAAGCCTCTATCAAAGTCATTTTTAAGAGCCTCGTATGTACGCTTTGGTAGAATTTTGAATTCGCAGACCTCTCTGTCTTTGTATGTGTACTCTTTCCGTTCAAATTGTTTACTCGGTAATAACGAACAACGAAGTACACGTACACGAATAGAGTAGCTTTTAGTCTTATTTATAGTGGCCACTCTAAAAATAATGACAGAGGGACACCAGGCAAGCTGAACGAGATCTACTTTTGTCATACGTGGCGGTAGCAGTAAGGATGCTGTAACGGAAAACCTCTGCAATTGTTTGTACCGCAGTACCGTAAGCTTGATCGGTCGCTAGAAAAGAAAATAAGACGGTTGATTTTCACCTTGATCCATTCCAAGCAAAACCCAAGCTACAATGAACACTTTCTTTCTTACTGAACCGAACCATTTTCTCGTGAACTGTGGAAACGTGTTCGCCGTGCACTAAATAGAAAGAAAAGCCGTCGAATCCCAGAATGTCTAGAAAATACCAATGATTACAAGAAAAATGTGTTTGCTGGTGAAAAAAATGTGCACATTTATCCGTTCCACAAATATGGAGTTTTTACTTTCTTTTATCGTCGTTAAGAAAATGCATGGTCATCATTTCATGTAAAATTCGAATATTCTTACATACACTGACCACGGCACAGCATTCGTTCAGATTCTCCCATTTTACTGATCGTGATCTTCATGCTGAACGACGTTCAATAATATATCTGCAGTAATTCAAACACGATAAAAATTTTCCGTCCGTGACGAGCTATTGTTATGCCTGCCAAGCTATTAAAGATGGTCAACAACTCCATGAAACTCGCTACAGTATGGTGTGGCGTGGCGATAAAGGAGAATAGCATTGCATTAAATGGTCGAAAAAAGAAAGGGGGTTAGGGTGTAGAGAAAGTAAGATGTAATCGTGTCTTTGTCTTATATCATCGCATTCGCTTTCTCCTCGGAAGCTCATTATTACAGCCATTGTGAAAATGGAGCACTTTCACCAACGACAAAGTGGCTTTCACTCATTCAATGAAAGTCAAGGAGAAAAGGGGGAGGATAAAGAATAAAATACCGACGCACTTAAACAGCGAATAAAGTGCTCAACGTCAGGGGAAGCAAAAGGGGAATAACTAAACGAAAGATATCTTCGTACGCAGGAATAAAATAGTAGGACTATACGCAACAACCCAGAGAGTTCTGCCACCAGCCTCGTTTGTCACATATTCGTATATGAGCGTAGTTTGCACTACAACCACGATATTATGTATATATAAACCTGCGTCGTGCTTAAGTGTTCAAGTGTCTCGATATTATACAGAGCTGTATGTACAAATGTCCTCCAGTTTAAGTGGAGGCGGAGGTCGACGAGGACTCGTGAATAGGAATGAAGAGTGGAAACAGAAATAAGTTGAAGTCACCCAGCCGAGCAGCATGCATGCAGCAGATATTCATATTATATAGCGTGCAACATTCTCTGAAAAGTTTTAGACAAAAGGATAGCAAATTAATGAGCATCTTGTAATGGAGTAATAATATTAAAATCTCATCTGAGAAAATTACTATTCCTTCATCCTCTCCCTGCTCACTCCTTACAGTAGCAGAAATTTTTCAATTTTTCTCCTTTTTCTGTCTCGCTTTTAAGCTTCCCTTCTTCTGCAGTCGTTTTCTGGTAAACCTACCTACATCTATCTTTTTGCAGTACCTCTCAATTTCATCAACTCTCTGGTGTACATCTGCGAATTCAAATGAAGAGAACAACTTGGTGGCGGTGGTGGTAGCTAGTCAAGATATTTCTCCGCAGGAAAAAGGTCTGAAAATAAGTAACACCAAATTTCACCACAATATTCCAGGAACGGCCTGAAGTTGGTATAAAATACCAACTTCAGACTTTGCATTTGTCTTTAAAGCTGCCGTTAAGCCGCCGATGATGATGATGTCAAATGCTACTTACTTCCTGTAGAGATACTTTTAAAAGTAGAGACAAAGTTAAACTAAACCTCTTATAACTAGTACTACGTAATATCATTACATATTTTCCGTAGGCGCTTCATCTCCTCTGCTGCAAATGCATGCTTGATGGCTTGGCTACAACAACGTATACCACCAAACTACACATTTTTTAAGTTCTTGTGGCCACCAAGGGAAATGGATTTTGTAACTGTTACAGCCTCCAGTAAAAGCGTCATAAAAACTGTACCTTTAGGGTACCGTTATATGGTGTGATATGAAGTGAACCCAGGCTTTAACAGCGTAAAAAATACGGCAGTCCAAAATTCCCATCTTTTTATCTTAAAATTATCATTCCACAACAACGTAAACTTATTAACATTTAGCACCAGACGCCGGGGAACAAATTACAGCATAACTGTCCATTTTGCCGTTACATACTTTATAATTTTTAAATTGGCTTGTAAATCTAAAACAGTAAGTACATTATTGTCTGTATGGTTCCACATAATACGGTAATTACTGATTACACCATTCCATTCGCTTTATTATACTATAATTGGAGAATTATTACTAATAAAACAATTTGTGAAGTCGGTAGATATAAACTGGATATGGTGTTGCATATCCGACGACAAGGCCAATACAGTCTGGGACCACTTCAGGTGCATTACACTCAACGTCATGTTACACAGCCATGAAAAACACCTTAGGAGTACTATGCTATGGAAATGTTATAAACGCATACACGCGATCATCACTTTCATTAATTAAAACGGTAACATTGAATGTGTCAGAAGCAGTTACAAACGAGTTGAACTTCAACTTAAACTGCCGCAGTGAATATATTTTATTAACGGTCTTATTACAAACGAATTTTAAGTATCCCATAAAGTTGATGCTGATAGCCGGCAACGGTAACGGGAAGCTTATTTAAAATACATTTGCCTTGCCGGAAGGAAACGGTCCAGTCATTTTCTTATATAGAACAAGTCGAGTGCGAGTTTCCAGGAGATAAACATATACGCGCACGCTGGCACGGAAGCGTTCAGCCAAATAAGCGATCGGTGAAGTGAACGTAAATCCTATAGTGCAAATAAATCTAGCTTACAACATTCATTGTAGTTTCGCGAATCTATACTACAATTATTGCCGGAGAGCTTGTTGGCCTTTCATGCACGACTCTCTTGAAATTCACATTTGTTTCTTTAATGGCGTTGTTGTGCTAAAAGCATTTTGCGTTCTTATTATAGCACTTTGCTGTGCACAAATGTTGTTTAGTATTTGAAGCGGTTTGGTGACGCCGCTCACAGAAATGGATTTTTAGAATGTAGTAATGCTCATTATCGCTAGCACCGTCATCAAAGAAAATACCCAACCGTTTGAATTTGAAATGCATAAAACGTGCTTGCTCCGTGAAAGCAGTAAAGTTGTGTAGGTTCTCCCTGGTGGTGGACAAACTGATCCTCCTGTTTGGTATTCATATCTATCCAAAATCTTTTTTCTCGTTTGCCATGAATGAAATTAATGAGAACTATTTGTACCCAAACGACCCACTGCCAGTTCCATAAATGCAGGTTATCATCATATTATCATTTTACATGTACACATTATTTTTGTATCGATTCCTATTCATGTTACTCTATATGGTTTTCATTTTAGCACGGGAAACGTGATATGACGGTATCTCCGTCATTGCTGGGATATACGTACCGCCTAGTACGTAAAACTCATCCTTGGCTTCTCTGCATTTGAAAGGAAGCTGATACGGACAAGAATCGTATTCGCAAGTTTCTCAAAACTACAACAATACTGTACCAACTGCTTTCGTGCCTTTTCACGCGGAGTGATTTTGTAAATGCAGATTTTGTTGTAGGCGACCGACCGAGTGAAATCGGAGCTCGGAGTTTATGCTGAAATTAGTGTACGTTTCCTTAGGTAAGGTTTATTCAGGGGGCATTTTGTTTACAATTCTGGCCGGTACAATCGTTCCTGCTCTTGTACAGGTCTAATGTATTGAAAATTTAACAGTGCAGCAATGCAAGCACGAAGTAACTAGCAAAGTGTAATGAATTTATAATAATGATAGAACTTTTGGAATAGTAACAACAACACGTATGTTCGATATCCCAATAATAATACTATCAACCTGGGACAAAATCATGCTTCCTTGTGCTACTAAAGCTGGCTGTTCACTAAACTCACTTTTTGTTTATTTGTTTGTACACAGCTTGCACAGCTTTCGTAGGACACACAATATGCTTGTACGATTATGATTCCAATCTGCCACACGTCTACTCCAGTGTTCTAGCCCAGAAGGTGTCAAAAACTTAGTACATGTTAAACACGTAACAATAAAATAGTGTACCTACCAAAAACTCCAGCAAAATTGCATTACAAGACAGTTGGCAAAGTTGTGGTAGGAATTGTAAGCATAAAAGGTTCGTTAGCAGTACACACAAATTACACGGAGTACTTATTTTGCTTTTTCGTTGTATAATTTATTGTATTTTGCGAGTTGCCATTTCAGAGATTTTCCACTGTCGAGTCTATTTCTGGTACAAAGTTGCTAATTACCGTTTAGGTACACACACATGATTCTATTCAAACTATAATCGTAGATGTAATCGTTTTAATTAGGTATACATGAACACTTTCTTTTGCATTAGTACCGCATAAAATATTATTCATAAGACCAACACTGTTCCATTTTCCATTTGGTAAGCATTGCTCAATATGTGCCTTTCTCTAAAACACTAATGATAAATACAGAAATAAGGAAAATGGAAATTCGTCGCAACAAAAAATATGAATTCAACGAAGGAGAAGGAAGGAGATGAGGCTCGTCGTTTGCTGGCCACAGTGGCTACTACTGGCTACCAAATTCATTGTTTATGACATACATATCTATAGTAATTTACGTAAACCTAAATGATATAAGCCGGTTTTTAACTGGAAGAATATATCATATCTTCAAAATTCTCATTGGTACTCCTCCTGAAATAGACTTTACAATAATTTCTGGAAATAGCACACCGTACGTATAATGAAGTCTCGATGAAACGCAATCTATCTACTCGGTTCTCTGCTTTCTTCGTTGGTGAAAGCGAAATCTAACTCCATTATAGTCAATCAAAGAGACGCTACCACTCGTTTTCCACGGAAATGATATCCAATTCCATTATAGGTTCTTGCTCTGATGAGCCTGCCGCGTCTGCGGTAGATCATCATCGTTCCATCCGCCCATTCAATCATTGTGATGACGGAGGAAATCAGAGCGACAGTAGTAATAGTGCTTCTTCATTAGCCTCCTCTCCTCGTTACAATGAGCGTCACCCAAGAGCCTTTGAAAATTACAAGAAAAACTCTGGCGGTGGTCGAATATATATTGGCAACAGCGGTGGCAGTGGTAGTGGTAGTGGAGGGGGAAGTTCTAATTCATCTACACGAGGTTCTTTCGTTGTTCTTGGAAGCCGTACCTCGCTCCCGCCTGTAGATGAAAATTGTCCTTTGGATGCATCCGAGTCACAACTCTCCCTCAACCTAAGACGCGCTACAGGGTCATCTTCGTGGACGAATCAAAAAATTTTGGACGCGATTGATGGGCTTAACACCAGTCTTGAAGATATGGATCCTCGTTTGGCACTGGGTGGCAAGATTCCTAACTCAACTGGCTACACGGCTGTGGATAATGGCAATTTTAAAAGCGTAATGTAATCTTTTTCAACGTGGCGGCAAAACGCTTCATATCTAGGCATTTTAGCGATATTGTTATTAGGCATAGTACTAGTACACAGTATGCAATATGCGACAAAATGCAAAAAATGGAATGGCATCATAATCATTTTTGTAATATCTTTTCCTTTCCCTTTTTTGCAACACGATGAAACTAGAATTTTTATAGTCAGGGTTAAGGCACATCCCAAAGTTACACATGCAGGGATATGTATCTCTAACACCAACACTTTTGCTTACAACGATGATGATCACGATAAAATGTTGTTTGCCATGCAGGAATCATCGCGACAAGGTTCTTTCGAAAAGTTTGTCCTTCCTAAATCGATATCCAATTTGATCATGAAATCCCGTTCCAGTAGCTCCGTAAATCCGGCAACATCAGCCCAAAATAGAGAAAATAGCTGCTACAATTTCCTCTCGGGGATTAGAGAGGATGAGAACGAAGAACAACACCAGGATGATAGTGGCATTGGTGGCACTGCTCCATCTGGAATTCGATTGACGATAACTCCAACTTCAATTTCGTCCTCGGCAGAAGAGAGACACAAATGTACTATGGCCAGAGGAGGTGAAAGTGTGAAAAACTGTGATGACCTGGTACTGGTAACATCTATTTCAGAGGAAAAATGTGGAATACATTCCAAAATGGGTAGTGTCTCCAAAAAGGATGATATTGTCAAGAAAAAAATACTGACACGACAGCAGCTCCAGCAGCAACCTTTCCAACACGAGTCACAAGAAGATAGAGTGGCACCATCGGAAAAAATACTTCTTCATATGAATTCTACCCCGCAACCATTAAACTCTACCAATAACAACGACCAGCGACATCATCAGCAGCAACAACAAGGTTCAAAAAGTATTATGGAGGCTCCCTCTACTAATTCCACCGGTTCAGTTTCCACCGACGTTGGGAGCAATGTTTCAGAGAGACCCCGAAGTGCAAAAAAGTAGACCAAGATTAAAGGCAAAATATTGAAATCGGTTTAGCGTTGGATGTTGCCTGAGGCTAGATTTGAAAAGACAAAAACCACGGGGCGTATATTCTGAACAGGAAATGATATGTCTCGTTGACATGTAATTTCACATACTGTTGGTAGTGGAAGTTTTCGTAATATTTTTTTCTTTTTACTTTTTACGGATGATCGTGTAGTGTCACGTTCACGTTTCGGTAGGATAGCAGTTTTATAAAAAAAAATCCGTTAAAATGAAAATATTCCGTCTAGCTAGGTAGAAAAAAACGATAAAAGCAAGAAGGACATCCACGTGTACGGGGTACTACTGCGTCTCGGCCTCGGTAAAGTCTAAAGATATAATCGTGATCTGTAATATAATTTATACACATAAAACGTAACGTATTGTATTTTTGAACTCTGACACCATCATAACGTTTAAGAAAATAATAAAATCTCTCTCAATAACAATAAATTGCATTCTCATTATTAACTTGGCAAGTGTATAAGATATTATGTAGAATTAAGTTTACAGTTTATCACATATTTATATCACGCTAAAACTATGTAGCTGACTTATTTATTCGGAGCTCATGTTCAATATTTTGGAAGGTTTGTAGTTCAAATAAACGTAAATACGTAGTTGTAGGGAGTACACACGGGTACACATTTTGTAGGGGAAAGATGTTACAGGTACTATAACACTGTAAACATAAACGCTAACTTTCCCCGTTCAATTCCCCCTTTTATTTTTATATTGATGGGCACAGGTCAGGTCAGCTCAACTAATGAAGAATATAAATCCTTAGGAAATTTTCTTTACAGGTAATAAATCATTTCATTTTTATTACCCTGTAATAACAATTCCATCCAGAATGTTCTTGCTAGGTGTTTATGGACGTGTACTTTTCCCATAATTTTGTCCACTTGACTTGCTCTTAATGGCATAAAAGCAAAAATAATGCTATGCCGGAGAAAGGCGTTGTTGAATTCGTTAATAGCCATAAAGTATAAAAACTACTCTTCACACACACCTACTACTTCACTCCGTAGTTCCGCATACAAATTTCTTCCGAAGAAACTCGCAAAAGAGACCGTTTTTCTCCTAGATAGTGTGCGGTGTGGTGCGTGGCATGCAGTATGAAAGTCGTACTGTTTTTTATTATAAAATTTTGTTGGTGGAGAGGCGAAGGATACAAGGCCATTATCAGCACACACACATTTCACACTTGTCTTGGCATTACTACAAACCACACGGTTGTTATACGATGGAAGGAACACAGAATGATAACCGTTTTGCATTCTGAATTTGTTTTCCCATTTCACCCACGGCACACATTGGACATAGTGGTTGGTTGGACTTGCCTATGGCTGCAGCAGCATTAAACCACTACGCTACCGCATGCTCTCCAAAATTATGACTTGCAGAGCCTTTGATGCTGTCTGTTCTTTAGAGTGATAGGGACAAGAAAAAAACATGCAGGCACGTACAAGTACCCTGATCTTTATAAAACTACGAAACGTTTATTCCGCAATGATAAGAAGAGCGAGGGGCATGTTATTTTTTAAATCGTACATTGTGTGCACTCGCCCTTCTTCCAGGGTTTGGAGAGGAAACTCCTGGCTACTATACTACCTTACATATTTGGCAATACTAGCAAATAATAATTTTAATTAAAGAGCCTACAGCCATGAAATATTCAGCGGAACGCAACAGAATTTAATAAATAATAAAACCTTAAGCCTCTGTTGTTTGTGTATGTGTACAGTTGAGGTTCCGGTGTGTTCATATACACATCTAAGGGATTCATCCACAATCCACACTGCACGGATTCCAGTAAACATTTAATGCTGAATATGAAAATCATGTTAATATTTTATGCGGAAGAGTACATAATGCTTCTTGTGTCTGGCGATGTTGTTTCTCTTAAATAAAACACAACGGTTGATGTTCCCTTTGCTTCAAAGGAATCTTTCTGTTCACTCCATTACTTTCTTTGAATTTCGATGCAGCTGCCAGAATATAATGTAAGAAAAGGGGAAGGATGATGCCGTAAAGCTCTTAATATTTTCTGCAGGCCGTCATCATCGTCATCATAATCTCATCGTGTCATAGATGTCGACATTGCCGTGAAGGGTTTTTTCTCTCGATTTGAAATACTTATAATAATAATAATTCTTTATGTAATTTCTTCAAGAAAAAAACAGCGATAAAAGTACAATAGAAACGTCAAGGATTCACAAGAAACTGCAAGAGAGCGACTAGAGAGCGAAAGAGGGAGAATAAAAAAAGACCAACATCATTATTCTCTTTTCGGGTGAGAGCACGGTATACATACAATCGGTACAGGCATAAATTTAAAATGCGAAACGCATATTGTGTTTTGGACCATCTCAGCAGACCTCTTGCTGATTTCTTGGCTGTGTCTGAATAGCTATATCATTCTATGTGTATTTATTGCCACAAAGCCAGCCACTCTCTCTTCCTCCAAAAAACGAAAGAAAAGTATAAGAAAAAAACTATTATCATCAAAGTTCACTTACAGTTGGTATCAGTAAGCTGCAATAGCGATTGAAAAAAATCTTGGCATTACTGCATCAAAAATCGACTGCGTGTGTGTGTGTGTGTGTGTTTGTATTGCTGTACAAAAAGATGATAGGAAGAAAAGAAGGTTGCTTTGTATGCACGACTGTGTGTAGTCTACGTGTCTTCTTGATGAATTCGCTGTCAACTTTTTTGTGTGCAGCCAGTCTCCAATCCAAATCGCGAGCCACTCTGCTCTCTATTATGCAGACGTAATGTAGGGATACACATAAGTTACAACAGTTACGTGCCGAAATCAAATAAAACTTTCATAAACAGGCAGACAGTTTTCGAGCTCGCTCTGGCTAGACCATCCAGCTAAACTGGTCGGACTGAAGGAAAAACGCCACCACCACCGAGAAATCCTTGTTATGCTCCCTGTCGCTCAAGTTTTCTTCCCATTTCTCCACTCTAATCATAATTCTTATATCTGATTGTCGACTGTAAATGCAAAACTTTAATGTTGGCTGTGTATGAGTATCCTCAATTCCTCAGAGTTGTCATCGTCGTAGGCATCAGCTCGTGTTATTATAACAAGTGCTTGCGGCAATTTATCATTGTAAATCGTACGTAGTATTCAGATTCTGGGTACATTGCTGTATGTCGTGTTGTCGTATTCCTATCCATTATCTGGCTTCTACTGCTGAATTTCGAATTGCCTGTCCACTTTTCAAGATTTCACGACTGTTTTGAAATCATCGTCTCTAGCATCCTACATAGTACATGATCGTAATCGTGGGTTCCTGTAATAAACTACTAAATTTATGTTTCTACTTTCATTTTCATCTCTTCATCTGTTCGTTGAACACTTGTTAATAAACATAATTTTAATGGAACATCAACAAAATTAAATTATGTTGCGAGTAAAAACCTCTCGAAACAAGCAGTGCGTAAATGCCTGGTTTTTTGGAACAGAAAAAATATACACAGAGGCAATGCAGTATTTTACTTGGAAACTTTTAGAAAGTCGGATCATAGACGGTAATAAACTGCAAGAAACTGTGTTTACGTAAAATGTCAATTTGTTTTTCCTGTTTGTGCAATTAATTACGTTGCAATTTATGCTCATACACTGTACATACATGTGTACAATTTTTGCACAATTTCTTATAATGGTGGTATTTTAAGTTTCAATGGTCAAAAATGATTTTTAAACTGTTGCAAAGCAAGAAATATTATGGAGAGAAACAAGGAAAAATGTGAAAAACGTATTTTAGGACTTATTCCTCGTAACATGAATGAATATACTGACTCAGATATATACCACAAAGCAAAACCGTATCGTCGTCAGTCGTATATATGCACGAATATATTGCATGTAATGCAAAAATATAGAGATCTGCACTGCACCGCACTGCAGTCTGCAACCGCAACGGAAGCAGTAAGCTACCCGTATGTAATCGGTTCTTTATCGGAGGAATCTGTCTACACTTTTTTCCATTATTTTGTTTCAGTACATTTATTTTTGCATCAGCTGGTCGCTAAAACTTAAAGTGCACTTTTCGCTAGTGCTCTCTCTTTCTCTCGGTGTCTCGGTACATCCCAATTTTACAAAAACTTGGCTTTAGGCAGAGTCGTTGGGAAATCTGCTGTACGAATCCAATGTTGCATAAAAACCCGTAAGCTTCCGTAAATAAATAGGTCATATATAAACTAGCTAGGTATCAATAACAATGGACATGCTTGATTGTTATCGCTTCACAATGTCGTTTTTAACAAGCTGCACGAAACATACCAAAGGCATTATTTTTAATTTTACATTTTGTCACAATGTCTTTTAATTCAGCACAATGGCAAATAAAAATGATTGATAATAAGTAATAGAAGTGAAATGAGTACATGCCATGAATAATTGTATAGACTATGGAAATGGAATGCATAATTCTAATGAAAATACTGCTTTAGCTTTCAGAAAATACTGAAATTTTTAAATTGTTATTGTAACTGCTAACTATTTATAAAGTATACAAGTACACATCATGAAGTTTCTACTTGCTTCATCCATAATACAGTCGTTTACAACTAGTATATGGTACCCACACAATTTCTGCGAAATAATAGTTTGTCAGAAATGATGTCATTGTGGGATTGAGAATGCGGTTTCCTCACTAAAATAGTTCATACATGAAAGCCTATAATTAGTCATTATTTATGTCTGTGTGGTTGCTCAGTTGAAGCAAGATGTGTATCGTGTAGTGTATCATTAATCTGTCAGTCGAAGAATATGAGTGAAGTACTACTGAAGTTTGTAATTGTTTGTCATTCGTATAAGTGTAACTAAACTAACTAAATGCGAAGAGTCTTTATAATGCCTCGCTCCAACAACCTTGCTTTCTCCATGGCAACTTGCACATTGGTAACCTTGCTCTCCATCACGGTTCTTGCATCACAATTCGGTAATTTGTAATTCTATTATATAAGTCACATGAGTCATGTCTTTGCAGATTTTTCGGTTTACTGGAGATAGATTCAACTTTTAATAATTTATTTGAGTATTCACGTTGTATTTTTAACGCCGTAAAAACCTGTAACCGTGACAACTGGCTAAAATATTATTAGTAACATTTCATTGTCTCCTGTAGAACATGTCAAACTAATTGTAATTATTGGTCTTATATTTGAAACATCGTTTTAATGATAACAGTAGTTGCTTCAGCACAATATCGAACTGTATCCCAATGCAACGATTACTGTAGACAACCGCCGCCAGAACTAAACCAATGCTGCAAAACGTATGGATTTCGCGCAGACGGATACTGTCATGGGAACGGCGTGCTTGGGCCTTCAAAACGCGTAGCTTATTGCAGGGCTTAAGTTGGCGAACAGGGTTTTACTGTTTTAGAGACGACGTATGGAAGATAGCAAACACAGTAACACAGTAAAAGCTTACTACATTTATCAAATGCTGAAAGAGTTTACTTGTAAATTGCAAAATACTAGAGCAAAATAAATTTATTAAAAATAACTGCAACCTTCACTTACTTAATGTAAGAATTTCATGACCCTGCCTTCTATTTTATTGTCTAAAACTATGGCATTGATATCTACCTATTAAACTGCATGGGAACTTGTTAAGAAAAATGTTTCAGACTTTAAGGGCTTATCTGTTTTTCTTTTTTATAATTGAATTAAAATTACTTGCAGCAAGCACGGACCGATATAGCTTTGGCATTTGTGTCTCCATTGCGTGATCCCATTATTTGGGCATGAGCATCATTTTCCCAAACGGACATATTATCTGAAAGTTTTCTTTGAAACTGGTCGAAAAGAATTGGATGAATGGTTTGTAACTATCTATGACTGTCTTTTTCCTTCACATTTCCAAAAAAAGTTTATGATAGCTTTTTCTGGTATTGTGAACACGTATTCTATGTGAAGGAACAACAGATAACCAACCCCCTGACCGTTCCAGCAGTATTCCCATTTGGCAAGTAATATTGCAATTCCTTAACTTGAGGAAAGTTTTCTTTCCTTACTGTACACAGACGCTGTACAATATTCAGTAAAATTAGAGAACGTCAAACTACAACGTAACTTTCAGTATAAAACACAAACTACATTCGTGGGGCATAGTGAGATAGTAGTTCCGCTCGAATAGTCGCATGCTTTACGTGTATAAAATTTTACATGATAAATAATCTACGGGAAGCTCACGTAAAAATATCTGAGTCTAACCGTCTAAGCCCTGTTTGCAGTTTGCCATTTTTCAATTTTTTAATAACCTGGGAAAATGTAACAAAAATACACAACACACATTTATATCAGCCACAATACCGTTACCCAAATGCCTTTCTTTTCGCTTTATTGCATGTTAGTAGATTAACTATTCTTCCTTACAACTGTTATAATGTTAAAATGGTGTGTAGATGAATCAAAGCAACATCATGGAAAAGTAGAGTAGACGAAACACCTACCACGAGGTTTGTAGGTGTTTCGTCTGTTTAAATTGTACATGAGTTAAAGTATTATTTATGTAAAACAGGAACGATGCGGCACACTTTTAAGCATAACACGGCATGCAATATGCTTGCCATGTGCCGTGCCATTTACATAATGTACATTGGGTAAATGGTGAAAGTGAAATTTTCATTGTTTTAAAAAGCATGCCTACACACACTGCTCTCGCCTCCCTTTTTATTTTATTCACGTCAGAAAGTAGAGCGCATAACAATGTTATTCGCTACTATATAGCTTACGACGAGGATGATATTTGCTTACATTTCTTTGAAGTTAAAAACCATGTTTTGTTGGATAGAACTGTACATGCATTTCATATTTTATGACGTGTTTATTTAAACAGATTTTGATTACCATCTCTTCTCTGTAATGTTTGTACGAAACATTTTTATATAAACCTGGCCACTTTTGCATTGCAAATATTTTCGATAACTTACCAATTGGAATAAATAATGGCATGTCAATCAACAACAGAGCTTTCAGATTTTATGATGCATCGACTAGACTTAGTCAATGATCCACCCAAGCCAGTAGTACATAGCTAGCAAACCGTAAACAAAATTCTCCTGCAGTTATTCGTGTTTAAATGAATAAATCGAATAAAGGTGCCGTCAATCAGTATAACTCGCCGAGAATTTGAAAATCCGTTTGCCAACAATCCTCAACATATATATATTCCACAGACTAACTGTTATTTGTAGGATTATGCTTGTGCTATCATACTATGAAGTTGCCGAGCAGCTATGAATAATCATGGCTCGGACATCTATATGACCCCGATATTGTTCACATAAAGGGGCCGAAACACCACTCCGCCAGTAAGGTGAGCAGGTTACACTTAAGGGTAGTTGTGTTCAAAAGAAGAATGGATTCAACAAACTGTAACAACAACACTTGAATAAAATTGGCTCGATATATATGAAAACTGCTCGTATGGTTAATGCTAAAACAACTTTGCAGTTGGAAACTGTTACATAAATGATGTTATTATACACGCACTCGCCAGTATAAATTGCATCCCTTCCAGAAAATGCGACCCACTTCTACTTTGGTGGATTGTTGTTGCATAATTTTGTATCTTTAACAATGTGATCACTCCAACATGCTGGCTACCAGAGAAAAGCAATTTTTTGCTCCCGATGATTTTTAAGAGCGTCCCATCTCTCGCCATATTTACTTTCGTTATAAAGAAAGTTTGCCGCATTTTCAAATAGTTTCAGCAAATGTTTACTTCTCTAACACGAACAGAATTTCAACGTTCTTACTTCTCCTCAAAATGTAAAAAACGCTAACAAAGTGATTTGCTTTTGTATACCAACGGCATCATATAACATACTTTCTATAATGAACACTCCACAGTGAAACTGACAAAGAATATTCACCATCATTATTGCTACAAAGTGAAGACAAGACCCACACTCTTGCAGATGACATACATGAAGTTTTAGCGTGTCACTGCGACTTACGTATCTTGGTTGATGACGTACTTTCTAAGAACAAAGTAAGTAGAAACGGAATCATCATCATTTCATGTAAGACTTCATGAAATGTTGATCCCTTATTATTCATATATTTTTATGCAGCCTTACTAGCATAATACTACTTTAATTAATCTTCCCATAACGAATAAATCGGTAAAACCGATCTTGGGAAGTGTCCCCGAATGGACTAATTGTATGTTAAATTAGAATTAAATTGGCATTTTTGTTG